>APFE030498707.1:24489-41914 GCA_000404065.3 Pinus taeda | reverse complement strand
AATTTTGACCGGTTCCTTTATACTATTTAACATGCTACGCTGGATCTGTTTCTTCAATTTGTCCTCACGATGAACCACACTGGTTGGTTCGAAACGCGTCGACAAATGTTTGTCTACATGTGATTTCGAAGCTACTCTTTCAATAATAAGATTATTTCTAATTATTTTATTTTATTTGTAATTATATAATATTATATGGAAAATTAATTAAACATGTATAACCTATTATTTTTGTTTTTTATTATAAGTGATTGTTTTTATATTTAGAAAATATAAATATGCCAAACTCCAAATTAACCATAACCCAAACTACAAATCTAACTCATGCTCATCCTCATATTACCCTATAGAATAAATCTCTCGGCTCAATAAATCTCACAAACCTACAAAACCTAACTTAAAAAACACAACTAATAATTCTACCAAATACAATTCCACACCTGAAACGCGTCCCAAAGCCAGAACAACCATCCTGATCATCATCTGACGAAGTCATGCTGTCGTCGGTTCCCTGCATCACTGAGATTGGGGATCCAAAACCAGACTGGCTGGGGAATAAATTAATGCAATTAAAACATCTCCCAACACAGGGGAGATTCAACAGAGGTATAAACTCTGCAACTGGCCGCTTAGTACCTGCATTTACAGTCCGAAGCAAAGATGGTAAACCATTTTCGTTATTGCATTGCTCTTCAAACGCCAACGCCATTATGAGTTCGGATGTGAAGCCCCCCTACTCAGAAAACTAGTTTCTCAACGAATCAATCTAATAAATCATTGTTGTTATACTTCGCTTCTGCCGCCATCACTACATTCCTTCCTCATTAACTCAAGGCCTACTGTAACAACGCCTTCTACCATCAATTTTATCCAAGATTTTAAGTGGTTGCACTCCCAATGAAAAATGAAAAATAAAGAACTCGCTGCTCGTCTTCCTCGAAGTCACACGAAGCTTCCCGGAAAGGCGAAGAAAACTTGTGTAATGTTTGCAGTTGTGCCGCAGATCTTTATTATTCGAACATGTGATGAATAATACAAATGACGATAGGCGCGCCATTTCCTCAAAGACGTAGATGCTTTGCTAATCAAGTGCTAAATCCGACACGATTTATTTGTCTCAGTGTGACTCTTAGAAAAAGTAAGAATCCCCGAAAGACAGCGTCATAGATTTAAAAATACGATTTACAGTTTGTGAATAGACTAAGTCCCGAGGGATAGATTAGTTGGCAGAGTTTTGGTTGTTAATTATCTCGTTTATTTAGTGGTGAAGTTTTGGTGGTTAATTATCTCATCTAAGGAGGTCACCTGGTTAAATTTTCTCTGGGTCAAATTTTCTGGACGCCTTTGAAATTAGGCTATCCCTTTATGAATCGATTTAAATGTTTGGAATTCCAGTTTTGGCCAGTTACAGTGTAACCGCTGGTTTTAAGCACTTCTTAACAAGCCCGTTCAAAATATTAAAGTGATAAGTGTGCGTTATGAATTTAACCGACATTTCTAAAAGTTAAAGCTTGTTATCGAAACCGTCTCCCCGGAGCTTTTGCCATGTTCAGTGGGCTGCTAACTTCTGAGAGAAAATGAGTCCAATTTTTGTTCTCGCCATCGACATTACTTTCCCGTCACCCTCATGACTTTAGCTTTAAAATTAGTGATGCCGCATCACAGGTTATTCGTCGCATGTGCGTGTGTGTAAAACGAGAGAATTTAAGCTTGGTGTGAATCTTGATTTTTTATCCAGAGAAGAAAACATTGCTTTCAAGATAAACTATCCAATGTTTTTGTTAAAGCACGTGCTAAACATTAACAATTGTGTTTTTAAATAGGATAAATATGATTTTTGCCCAAAATCAGGACGACACCATGTAACCAAAAATGTAGCGAAAAGATGTTCGGGAGTGGAATCCTCGTCATCATGTTCAAGGGGGCAGCACTGGTCAAACAGATCGGCGAAATTTTGGGAACTTATTTTACACGTAGATGAGGTTATATTACACGATCAAATTACATAAAATTAAAAATGAAATAAATTATTAAAATTAAAATAAATAAGAAATTTACTTATCACATAAAAATATATATATAATATATATATATTATAATTAAAATAAATATTTATTCTCTTTTAAACTAATATAAATTTATAAGATTAATATAAGTTATTTTCAAATTAAATGATGATGGTTAACTAGACCAAACTTTGGTTTATTGGACCTAAAGAAACAAATTATTTAGTCTTATTTAAGATTTTATTCCTATGCTCAAAAAGTTTGGAGAGAAGCCTCCCGAGCTCACTATAATTTTGACATTGTAAAAGGCTAGGAAGGTCAGAGTTGAAAGAAAGATCTAATGTGGTTGTACGCGGGGCACTCTAGGAGGAAGTGATTTTCATCCTTGATGTTCATATTGTCACAGAGATGGCAGATCATTTCCATCCATGGTGTTTTAGGAACTGCCCAATGACCCGTTTCACTATGGAGCTCATGAGACTTTGTTCTAATCTTGGCTATATTAATTTTCTTCTTTGAGCTAGTTAAAACAAAGAGATACTTTTGATCTTCTAGGGTGGGGTTGATGACATTCTTATATATCTTAATTTTCTTTTAGCTGTTAAATCTTTCTCACACCACATTTTTTCTTTGAACTTAGAAGTAACAATATTTTTTTAATGTTATTAATGTTTTGTAATGCAACATTTTCGTCGATCTCCCAATGGTTTAACCAAGCCCTGGTGTCTTTATACCAACCTTGTTTGAGCCTTAGGTGGTTTTTGTTGGGATTTAAAGCTAGTTTAGGAAGTCTATGGTCTCCTCTGTTATTGAGTTTGTGCTTGTACAACAGAAGCCTAGTCATAGCTAGGCTCTCGATAGGGGAAAGACCCACTTCTATAAGGAGAATAGGATAGGGTGTATTTGCTTTTAATTTTGAGGTTATACGTTATAAAACGCTTCTAGATTTGCTCAATCTTTCTCCAGGATTCTCTAGAGATGCTACAACCCCAAACCTCACATCCATATAAGATAACATGAGTAACTAAAGTTTCAAAGAGGAACTTCTTTCTATCCAACGTTACGAGGTTTGGCATTTTACAATTATTTTCAAGACCAAAATAAGCTTTCCACCCCCCATTAATCCTTTTCACAATGCTATAGTTCCAGTTGAGCTTGTGATGAATATCAATTCCTAGTTACTTGTAAGAAGACACTTCCTCCAAGTTACTATTGTTATACATAAAATTTAGTGTAAGTGTCCTTCTTGGATTTGATAATCATAATTTGTCTTTTGTCATTGTTAACAGTCATACCCATGGTAGAACAGAAATCTTTAAGAAGTCTAAGTTGCTTATCAAGATCCGATGGGCACCTTGTGAGAAGAACAATATCGTCAGCATAGAGAAGAAGGATGATGACTATCCGAGCTAAGATCGTGCCAGTACAGCCTGCTTCCTCTAAACAACCTTCTAGCTTGTCGATGTAAATGCCAAATAGGGTAGGGGAGATGGGGCAACCTTGTTTAACTCCGATATTACACTTAATATCTTTCGACCTCCCCTCATTGCTCTTTAACTTGGCAATTACATTCTAATATAACCTTATAGCAGCAACTCTCAACTCAAAAGGAACCTTTAGCTCTTCTAATCTATTCCATAGGTTGTTTCTAGGAACCGTATCAAAAGCCTTTCTAAAGTTCACAAAGCAACAAAAGTGATTAGATCTATCATTGCGGCATTCCTCCACCATGATCCTAAGTGTAACGAGGTGGTCTGTTGTTGAATGTTGCCTTCTAAAAGCCACTTGGCCTTTAGCCCACTTACCTTCACTTTCAAGCCATATGCTCAACTTCTTTTCCAAAATGATACCATATAACTTGGCTAAGAGAGGGCTGATCATAACTGTTCGATAATTAGAGGGGTTATTTGTATCCCCACTTTTAAAAATAGGGATAATGAGGCTCTGAGTCCATGGTTTAGGGAACCCTTTCTTGACCACTTGATTGAAAAGCTTGTGGATATGGGGGATGAGGACAGGACCTCCAATTTTTAAGATTTCCTCTTGGTAACCTTCAATGTCCTTAGCTTTCCCATTTGCCAGACGTTTAACCCCAAAATCAATGTCTTCTAATGAGAAAACTTGTGAGCAGGGTTTCAAAGTTATCCTTGACATTTGGATATTCATAAAGCTTTTTAAGATAGGAATTCTAGTCGTATAAAGCAATTTTATTATTATCTTTAGTATTACTAGTTAGAATCTACCTCCAGAGTTTTTTAGGAGCTACCTTAGAGAGGTGTAAGAGATTTTCTTGTCTTTTATAAATATACTGCCTTTTTTTTCCTTTTAGTTAGGGCTTTGTATATTTTTATCTTGCCAATTTTAAGAGATTCATCAACAACTTCCTTAATTGCTCTCCTCGCACTTTTACAATCTTTGTCATACCATCGGTTGGTTTTGCTATTTCCTTTATTACTTGAAACTTCAATTGAGAAGTTGTTAATAGAATATGAGAGGGTTGTAGTAAAATCATGATAGAGGTTTTCTATGTTGTCTATACTAGATAAAGGAAGCAAATTATTTTTTAATTTATTTAGAAAGAGATCATTTTTATTTCTATCAAAGATTAGGTTCTTATGGCTATAAGGATTATCTTCTATGGGATCTCTATGCATGAAAAAATTGAGAGTTATAAGTAAAGGCCTATGATCAGAGTCAGGCTCGTGGTCGTTTAAGATGTCAAAATTTATTATTTCATTGTACAAAGGGAGATCGCAAATAACATAGTCTACCATGCTGCTACCAAGCCCATGGATGCAGGTCATCTAGCTAGAATTGGGCCACTTCTTTAGGCCGATGCAAATTATGAGATCATGACCACTACAAAGCTTGACTAGCTCTGACCCAAACAAATTCTCCCCGAGGTCTTCAGAGCTCCTTTTGTACTGGCTAGCCAGAGTAAGGTCTTCGTCTAACCAAAGAGCATTAGGGTTGGAATGATTGCTTAGAAGAATAGCTTGGTTGCTTGAAGTTCGAGCATTAAAGTCACCCATTAAAAGGATATTACCTTCATTCCTTAGGCTAGAAATATCATTCTCTAAACCATTGTAAGGAATATTTTATCTAGATTCTCTTTCTTATAGAAGTTAGAATTGATTGGGCGGGGGGGAATAACAAATTGCTATGTAGGCCTTTTTATCATTAATGTCAGTAATCTCTATCAAACTATATTGGTTGTAAGGATCGTTTTTCTAAATCCTGGCATGGTGGGAGATGTTCTTCTTAATGTAACAAGCTATACCCCCAATGCCTCTACGGGAGGATCGCTTGTTCCAAGTAGACCATACTGCAAAGCTATCTATGTTAGGGACCTTGGATTCTTTGTGCTCCCAAGTTTCAACAAGCAATATAATATCAACATCATTCGAGATCCAACTTAGCTTGGGGCCTTTGTTCCATGGAAAGCCCCGACAGTTCCTAGAAAGAATTCGGAGCATGTTGAATTGATATCTATTACTATCTTTTTGGTTTCTATCTCCAATAACGGCTTTTATATTTCTGATTATTGCCCATTTTCCTTCCTTCCTAGCTTCTTTTGCCTTTTGAACCTCCTTTCTTAATTCTGCTTGATCTTCTGGAATGAGATCTTCATTTATAAATATTCTCGTTCCTTTTTAGACTTGAGGTTTTACTAAGTATGTCATACTTATGGTCAGTAGAGCTCACCTTTATTCGGATCAACCTTCCTTTATTCTCAGTTAATTTCCCCAACCTTGTTGCTTCTTTGAGATACGTTGTTTCAATTTGTAATCTATTATGTAATTCTCTCTGGGCTATGGCTAAGGTATCCTCATCTACCTCCTCTTTCAAGCCGAAGATTATAAGGTTCAAGGCCCTTTTGTTAAACTTAGGGTCTAATTCTATCAATTTTTTCATTTCATCTTTAATTGGTTTGATATCGAATTTACCTGCGACACTATTTAGGGTGAGGTGACTATTAACCTTTTCTTCTAGTTCTTTAATCATGTCTTGTCATTTTAAGACTCTAAAATATTAATATAAATTAAAATTATAATGGAATATTATTATTAACCTTTTATATTATTTATTTGACTATTATTTTATATGAAGTATAAAGCAAATGATATATTTCCTTTTCTGTATGATAAAACGAATAATCAACAATATTGCTTTCTATAATAAAAAATATTATACCATATAATCAACTTTATTATATATAATAAAAAATATATTTTATTATATAATTAATGTTATTAATAATGTGTTCTTTAATTATTAAATGTTTTGATATGGATTCAATTTTTTTAAAAATTCACGGGAACCGAAAACAAGGTCCAAGATGACAACTCTTCGGAAAAAAACGGTGCGTAGGGCGAGGAGAACAGGCCGGGAGCGCAACGGAAGTGACCAGAGCTTTGGTTCTCTTAGGGTTTCTCCCCATGGATGGGCAAAGACGAAGGAAATCTTCTCCTTCCTTCAAGGAGGCGTTGGTTAGTAAACACAAGAAGCCCCCGGATAAAGGCAGAGGTAATGACGAGGAAGGAAAGAGAAACAAGGAAGAGGAAAACGATGGTTCCACTTCGAAGGAGAAGGAAAGCACAAAAGACAAAGAGGAAACTGACAGAAAACAGGGAACAAGAGACAAAAAATAGAAGGGACCGTGCAAACCTAAGGCTGAAATCACTCCTAGAGTGATATTAAATAATCCAGAGCTGCGGGCACATAGGGAGCACATGCAGACTTACGAAATCATATGCAAATTCATGGGGTTATGGCCCACTGAAAAAGCATTGCAAACTTGGATCAGATACCACTAGAAACCTAAAGGAAGCATTGATCTTCACCTAGGATCCAAGGGTTTCTTCACTGTAGTGTTCACCAATATTGAGGATAAAGACAGAGTGTTCGAAGGCGGGCCCTACTTTTATGTAGCAGTAGAGCTCTACATGAGGCCATGGATCATGAATTTCGTTCTAGAGAAGGAAACTTTCAGTTCAGTCCCGAATTGGGTAAGACTCTATTCTTTAGCTCTTGACTATTGGCAAATAGAATCACTAGTCGCTATAGGCAATAAATTAGGGAGGTTCGTCAAAGCTGCTGAAGCCACAAGGAGGGGAAAATATACATCCTTTGCTAGGATCTGTGTGGACATGGATCTCTCTGGAGCTCTCCCGGATGAAGTCATCTTGGAAGTTTACGATGAGGAATGGGTGCAGATAGTAGACTATGAGCATATTCCATTTAGATGTTGTAAATGCCATGAACATGGGCACCTTATAAGAGACTTCCCTCTCACTAAGGCAGAAATCAAAGGAAATACTAAAACAACGAAAGATGCAGACAGTTTTCACAAAGTGATTCCTAGAGGAAAAAGTGGCAACAAAGGGCCAAAACAACACCAAGCGGGAGGACGAAAGGCTAGTCAGAATCAGTTCCAGGTTCTCGAAGAGGATGAAGAAATAGTAGTAGAAGATCAAGTAATAAAGGAAGATAATGAGAAGAAGGAAAAGGGAGCAGAAAACGACCACACACAGGAAAATGAAGAATGAGAGGGAAACGGGATGAATGATTCATATCTGGAAATGGATCTAGAAATGAACTAGAGTGAGATGGAAACAGAAGACAATGAGCTATAGGAGATTTTGGACAGATAAAACCTAGATCTAGAAGGATTCCTAAATCAGGGAACTTCAGGAGGGGTAGAATCGCTACCACAAGAAAAGATCAATAGAATATAACAGTTATTCCTTTGGCAAACTCAGGCCAAGGGTTTGGAGGAAGGAAGCAACAATGAAGGACAGAAAAATGAAGGGGGCAAAGCAGTCAAAACTACTCCAGGGCTAGCTCTGAGAAACCCAGGAAAAAAAAGAGGCAGGAAAAAGCAGAACGAGCTACTGATGGAATGTGGAAATCTCATGGCAGACTCAAGTAAGATGAAAGATCTAACCAGTTACTCCTTTACCAATCTTTAATCATGAAATTTACAAATTGGAATATTAGAGGTCTAGGCAGTAAGAGAAAACAGAGATTGATGAATAACAGAATGCAGCAGGCAGCCCCGGATATAATTTTTGTCCAAGAAATGAAATGCTCTATTCAAAAGTTGAGACAAATACATAGTAAATGGCTCAACAGATTTGAGTTTCTAGAAGTTAAAGCTGAAAACACAGCAAGGGGCATCCTCACTCTCTGGAATCCCCAAAAGATTGGAATAATTGATGCGGAGGCAACAAGGAATTATTTATCAGTGGTCATACAGCCTGTGGGAGACAGGGACACTTACCTAGTAACGAATGTTTATGCCCCCCAAAGGTTAGATGACAAAATTCGGTTTTTAACCTCCTTGGTGGATCTCTGAGCCAAGCATCCAGGGTCACCTTGGGTCATAGGAGGAGACTTCAACATGATCAGATCTCTCTCGGAGAAAAAGGGGGGCACTAGCATTCTCAATAAAGATTCCTCAACCTTCCAAATCTTTTCAAAAGACATGAAACTTATCGACATTGAAACAAACAATGGCTTCTGCACTTGGAATAATAAAAGAGGAGGGGACTCCCAGGTCGCCTCCAAGTTAGACAGATTCATGATCTCTGAGGATCTCATGCTTTAGATAAGGAAATAATGGTAGAAATTCTACCTTTTGGAGGCTCAGACCACTGGCCAGTTCAAATGGAGATCAAAGGCATAGGTACCCCAAGAAACTGACCTTTCAGATTTGAAAATATCTGGCTCTCACACCTAGATTTTAGCAGTAACATTGAAAAATGGTGGACGGAAGAGCTGCAGATTTAGGGATCCTCAATGTTCATGTTGCACAAAAGACTAAAGCACATTAAGATGAGGCTAAAAGACTGGAACAAGAACGAATTTGGAAACATTTTTGCAGGAAAGAAAGCGGTCGAAAACAAAATCCTGAAATTGAATCAAGCTTTAATCAAGGAAGGATTTGATAAGGAAAAAAATAATCAGGTAGAGAAACATCATCAAGAATGGGATGAGTTATGTAGACAACAGGAAATTTTTTGGAAACAAAAATCTAGAGTTCAATGGCTAAAGGAAGGAGAGCACAACACTAGATTTTTCCACAGATCCACAATAACCAATAGGACTCATAACAGGATTTCTTCGATCAAGGATGAGGACGGGAAAAATCACCAATCCCATGTGGATATAGAAGCTGTGCTAGTAAGACACTTCCGAAGTATTGCCCAGGAAAAATCCTTAGAAAGGGAACATTTCATCAAAGACTTCACTAAACACATCCCCAAGCTAGTTTCAAAAGAGGACAACAGTAATCTAAACAGACCGATAACAGATAGGGAGGTCAGTGAGGTTCTTAAGGAGATGCAAAATGGTAAAGCTCCAGGTCTGGATGGATTCAACGTAGATTTCTTCAAAGTTTGTTGGAACATTGTCAAAAAGGACGTTGTTAACGTAGTGGAGGATTCCAGGCTGAACAGAACCATTTTGAAAGCTCTCAACACCTCCTTCATCACCTTAATTCCAAAGCAGGATAATGCTCAAACGCCAGAGAGATACAGGCCCATTGTCTTATGCAATGTAGTATACAAGATAATCTCCAAGGTAGTGGCCAACAGACTCAAACCTTTGCTACCCACACTGGTTTCAAGGGAACAATCTAGGTACGTAAAAGGCAAACAAATTCTAGATAACATCATTCAAGCTCATGGAGTAGTTCACTCGCTAACCAACAAAAGGAAAGCGGGCATGATAATGCAACTGGACATATCCAAAGCGTATGATAAAGTAAACTGGACATATATCAAGAAAATGCTTAGCGCGTATGGTTTTGATCATAATTGGATCAGATGGGTTATGGCCCTGGTGACTTCCTCTAGTTTTTCAATTTTAGTCAATGACTCACCCTCTAAACTTTTTCTTCCTTCTAGAGGACTCAGATGGGGGATCCGCTCTCTCCTTTTCTTTTCATCCTCATGATGGAAGGGTTGGGGTGGTCCATTAAGCATGCCAAGGCTATTGGCAAAATTCGAGGACTCCAATTATCCGAGAATGGTCAAGTCCTGACCCATCAACAGTTTGTAGATGATACCTTGTTACAGGGCATTCCCACAGTCAAGGAAGCGCTGGCTTACAAACAAATTTTGAATGACTTTGCCTTGGCTACAGGTATGGAGGTCAATCTTACCAAATCAAATTTTTTTTCTTTAACACTCACATTGCCATTCAGAGAAATGTTTCCAGAATTCTTGGCTTTCAAAGAGAGTCCCTCCCCTCTAAGTATTTGGGAGTGTCACTAACTTCCAAACCCTTACATAAGAATATATGGGAACCATTAATAATCAAGATGCAAGATAAGGTCAAAAAATGGACATACAGGTCTTTAAATCTGGCTAGTAGACTGGTCCTTACAAAGGCAGTGCTCCAAGCTATCCCAATCTTTATGCTTTTAGTTCTCCCAGTGACAATAGGAGTCTTACAACAATTTAGCACTATTGAAAGAGACTTTCTTTGGGGCAAGGAGGAAACAAGGAAAAAATGGGCTTTAGTGTCATGGGAAAAGATTTGTAAACCTAAGAACTAAGGAGGTATAGGATTGGATGATCTAGAGACTCTCAATAAGGCTCTTGGGGCCAAGCTTTGGTGGTGGTGGGTTAAGGATCCCAAGGCTCAATGGGCAAGCATTTGGAAGGAAAAATATGCCAGCTCTTGGCACTATTCCGAGCTAATAAGAATGTCAGGGAATATGAAGGGCTCTCCCATATGCAACAAGGCCTGGGAGAACAGAGAGGTGGTTCAGAAAAATAGTTTCTGGGAAATCAAAGATGGAGCTCAGGCACTATCCTGGGCAGATAAATGGCAACAAGAACCAATTCTCTTGAAAGAAGAATTTTTGGGCCTCAAAAAAGAAACAGACAACCAAGGTTTGGTAAAGGTAAAAGACTTTTGGGACAATGCTCACAACACAGGTAAGTGGAGAATATGGAAGAAGATAGATGGCAGAGAGGACAGCACCCTCAATGGCCAAGTAGAGACCCTAAAAAAGATGATGGATTGGAGGATGATTCTTATCACAGAAGGGTAGGATCAACTAAGATGGGGTAACAACAAAGAGGTCAACTTCAGGATGAAGGAAGCTAAAGATATTCTCTTAGGACTGGAATCCCAAGGTGCGGTCCGAATTTGGTAGAAACTATGGAGAAGCAAAAGCTGGACAAAGATCAAACTCTTTCTGTGGTTGGTTCACCACAGGAAAATACTAACCTGGGACAATATTAGAAAGAGGGGTATTCTGGGGCCCTCCAGATGCCATCTCTGTGGAGAACAAGAGGAGACTATGGAACATCTCCTTAATAGTTACATTTTCACATCCAGGTTATGGGATTTCTTTGCCAACATCTTCAATCAGTTTGACAGAGACAAAGATAGTATCATTAACACCCTACATGGGTGGAGAAATTATGTTTCGGATAATGAAATTCTTAACTCAGCCTGAGCTCTTCTACCAACATTCATAATATGGAATGTGTGGAAAGAGAGGAACAAAAGAATCTTCAAAGAAGAGAAGGAAACCTTTCCTCGCTTGCTGGAGCAGATCTTGAAACAGTTAAAAGAGACAGTAAGCACAACAATCAGGGATCTACCCAAGAATCCTCCCTCCAAAATAGAAGTGAGAATACTCAAACAGTTAAACATGCAGGGGCTCATTCCACAAGACCTAGACAGGAAAATAAGCATGAAGGAAATGGCCAAAGACTTCTGGATTCCTCCCCCGGAAGGTTTTCTGAAATATAACATCGATGGAGCATCAAAAGATAACTCGGGAATGGCCGGCTTTGGAGGAGTTCTTTGAAATTAACATGGGAAAATCATCTCCCTTTTCCATTGTCATTTAGGAAAAGCCACCAACAATATGGCGGAACTGATGGCACTAGAGCAGTGCTTAGAACTTCTGAAACGGGAAAATTGCCAGAATGTGATAATAGAGGCAGACTCAGAGCTGGTCATCAACGCGGCCAAGAAAATTAGTCATGGATTAGGGTCGGAAAAAGCTACAAAACACTGGAGGTTACTAAGGGTGCTCCATAAGATTCAGGATCATCTGCAGGAACTACGCACACTTGAATTCTACCATGTACATAGAAAGGCTAACAAGTTGGCTGACATTCTAGCCAACCAAGGGGTCATTTGCAAAGATACCAGAGCTTCGATGAGTTGGATGGCAATGCCTTAGAATGACCTAAAAGAACATTGCCAAAACCAGGCGAAAGAAGAAAAAAAAGGGTATCATAAGAACAATAAGGAAAACGACAGGCAATGAGTAGAGCATTCTAGAATCTTCACTTTCGGTCAGGAAGGACTAGGGAGGTTAGCAACTCCAGAGGCAGTCTCAGCAAAGACGGAGGGCGCAACAAGGAAAATCCCCAAAGGAGGGTGTCCGGTTCTCAATGACAGATAAATGGCGGAGAAGATTGAACGTCGGCCCTGTTCTGGCAGCTCAATCCCCCTTTTTCTCCAGGAGTGGGAGATAAAACCACCTCTCGAATGGTTTCGGTCCGATCGCATCACTTTCAAGCCGAAGGCAGTTTTGCAGGCAAGGCAGCGATTCCATTCACCTTTTGACACGTGGATGAGGGACGGCAGTGAGTACCACCCTCATCGCACATTAACCTCCGGTTATTTCAGGCATGCGATGGTTAGCGCCACCGTCCGATCTACGCAGGCCTGATCAACAATCTGGATGAAGTGGGTATTTTGGTGGGATCAGGGGATTAAACCTCTGGCTACTTTATGAAGCGAAATACTTCTCCCTCGTTGGATGAAAATAGTGAATGAAAGGCAATGATGAAATGACTTTTTAAGGGTTTGTTAGCAAGGGTTTTCGGGAGGTGGGTTCATGCTTGCTGAGATTTCCGATGCTTGTTTTTGTGGATTCTCAAAAGTGTTACGATTGTACTTGCTGAGTTTGTTGGACTTATTTTTTTTTAGGTCTTCTTTCTTTCTTGTGCGACTTTTTCCACTCTGCTAGAAGAATTATGTACACGTTGTAAATTATGATTGGTTTAAAGAAATAGAAGGTTCGTCTCTTGCTTAAGCAAAAAAAAAACAAGGTCCAAGACATTTAACAACTAATAACATATTTATTTAATATAATATTATTATTAAAATTAATGAAATTACATTACTTTTTTATTTTCTTAATTGTGTCAAAGGGCTCTCTACAACTAGTATAGGGATAAATGTCGGCATTAGGAGTAGAGTCAAACTTGTGATTCCAACTAATACTTACTAGCAAATTAGACCCAAAAACAAGGTCCAAGACATTTAACAATTAATAACATATTCATTTAACATAATATTATTATTTTTATTGAAAAGATTTTACATTACTCTTTTATTTTCTTAATTGTGTCAAGGGCTTTTTAAAACCAAATAATAACATATTTATTTAATATAATATTATTATTAAAATTGAAAAAATTTACATTACTCTTTTATTTTCTTAATTGTATCGAGGGGCTCTCTACAACCAGTATAGGGATACATGTAGGCATTAGGTGTAATGTAAGAAATATAGTATGTCATCTACTAAATATGTTAAATTTATATTTATTTACACCTTATTTCTATCCACTTTTTATGCAAAAACTTGGTTAAATTGAGTTGGGAAGTAGTTGGTGGTAAATATGTTATTTATGTGAATATGAGCTATTTTCAAGGATTTTATTTTTGGATTAAAAAACCACTACACAAATAGCTAAAAAAACATGCATGAATATTCACCTCCACTTTACCATGGATATTATTAACTTGTAAATAGGCTTTATTACAATACAATGGGTCAATACCATGGTTTATTAATACCACATGCCTAAAAACCATAAATCATTTCACAATCAAAATATTTTATAAACATGCATGAATATTCACCTTCACTTTACGATGCATAGTATCAACTTGTAAATAGGCTTTATTACAATACAATGGGCCAATAACATGGTTTATTAATACCACATTCCTAAAAAACATAAATCATTTCACAATCCAAATATTTTATAAAATTTTTACATAAATTAAATGGTGACAAATTAACATTATATTGAAATATTATTTATTTACCTTTTTTTAATATTATTGTTTAATTAATAACTTATATTAAGTATAAAAACAAATATAAATTTTCATTTTTCATATGATAAAATGAATGGTCAATAATATTGTTTTATATAATAAAATAATTATTATAATATTATAATCAATGTTCTTAAAAATGTATTGTTTAATTATTAAATGTTTTGGTGTTTTTGGTCTATTTTGGATGATTGTTTTTTTGTTAAATCTTGATTTTTGTTGATTAAACCGGGTTTTTTATTACATATATGGATTTAACATCTTGAAAAACTAATTGGGCACTAGAATTGTGAAGATATCACAACTCAAACTTGTGATGCCAACAAATTCCTACAAGATTCTAGGATTCCACTTCAAATTACACAAAGAATCTAGGAAGCTACTCACCTCTTGTTTTAGATGCTCCTTACCCAAAAGAAAAATATATAAAAATAGGTTTCTTAGCTCTCAATCATATAGGGAGAGGATGAAGAACTACAACTACAAAGGAAACCCAAAATTTAAGAATAAGAAGTTACAATGTCAATTCAGGGTACAGAAGAGGATACATCAAGCAAGAACGCATTCAATTAGAAACTTTTCCAATAACCTTTATAGTCCAAGAGATTTCATATCCAAGAATATCACCTTCAAGTATAGGGAAGTAGGATAACATTTATTCACAGTTCATGGAGATTAAAAATAAGAATCTTAAAATGAAGTATATTTAGAATTGTGGAAGCAAGGTTCATGATCGTCTCAGACTCCGTTATTTTCTTCCTTAGATATTGGTTATTTTCTTCCTTAGATTATGAAATAGGACAACTAAATATGGTTGTTTTGGAACATAAATCACATACAATCAAAATAGTAAAAGATTACAAGGCAACCAAGTTCACCATAGACTTAAATAATATACATTTGCTAAGTCATGTATCTACATAGGCAGATTGGACAGATGACTTTTAGAAGCTCAATAAATACTACTTTATATGCATCAAAATTAGAAAAATATGGTGACAAAGGTCACAAATCAGTTGAAAGAGGAAAGTATTATGACTAGGACTAAGAATATGAAAATTCACTCAATTGGACCATTACATTGTTAGACTATGGGCAGACCTAAAAGAGTCATCTTCAATATAGGCCTTAATTAAATCTCAGGATACAAACATTCAGGTTTTAAGAAGAAAGTTGAAAATTCTAGCTATAGAACATGTACAAACTCCCTAAATGGAAGCTACATAGAAATAAAAAGAACAATTATTTTCTTTGATTATTGAGCTGAAAAAAATGTTGAAAATTATTTCTTGGCAAAGTAAAGAAATGAGCATGTATGTCCATTATTTTCTTCAGTCTCATCAGCACTAGTTGATCCATCTATGAGGTGGGTTGAAACAATGTCAACTTTAAGTATAAGGGATATTAAAATTGAAAATATAATAAAATAGTCATAATGAAGAATATAGAAGGTGATAATCATAGTGAAGATGTAACCTATAAAAATATATCAATTCATACAAACCAATATTTGAAAGCAAGATTGCAAAAAGAACCAAATCAATTGAAGGGATAATTAGTGGGAATGTAAGGTTTGAAGGGATCTTGGAAAATCCTTTCAATAGCAAGCATTTTAAATATTTCAAAAATGTGGGGATCAATTAGGATTATTGGAGATGAAGAAGATTTAGTCTACACCATAGAACATGCTATTGAAAAAATTCAAAAAGAATTAAGGGACAAACCTTAGATGGGCTCCAGAATAATAAAATTTATGAACTTGAGGAATCTGAAGCAATTAAGGGCTAATGGTGTTAAAAATAGGACTTACGTTATAATGGAGGTTAATAATGTTTCAACTAAAAGAAACTTTGTCCCACAAGATTAGGTTAATTGTATATTAGTGGAAAATGATGCGGAACCATTCAATACAAAGTTCAATATTATGAGAGAAATAATTATGCCTTCATTTTGGGATTAGAATACTAGGTTAATGTCTCTATATGCATATAAAGAATCTATCTTAAGGACAAGATAAAATCCAAGCAAGTTTTTAGATATGACAAAAAATATTGAAGGGACCAGCCATAGTAGATAAATTAATTGATGCCTTTTACCTCCACCATTAAGTTAAAATGATTTTCCTTCTACTCCAACCTATCATAAATACCTAGATTTGGATATCGTTTATAGAAACATGATATCTTATATCTATCCAGTTGGAATAGATTGGGAATGGTTAGATAAATTTAATTTATAAATATTTATGACTTGAACAATAAAATTCAGCTGAAGAATAGGATGTGTGGACAAGAAATGTTTGAGGCTTGTAAAATACTTTCGATTATTGCTAGTTAGTTTCTTAGAAGTTTAATTTGCAAATATCTGCTATAATTTATTTTATAAAAACTGAAGAATATTTGAAGAAAGGGTTTCAAATTTGTAAGACACATTGCATTTTTTAATCTATGGACAATATTATTAAATTTCTAATCAAAATATTCTACTTTCAACCATGAGAAGTTTGTTCTCTTGTGTTATAGTATTTCTCTTGTAAGCTATGCATGTTTGTTTCATTTATGCAACATTTTAAGTTATATGAGATATATCGAGAGGCTAAATAGAGGATCAATTTCCCTTAAATATGGAAATGTTATGTTTTACACAATGATTTTGATAGAGTTTGTTTGTTTTTATCGTAACTCTTGTTAACTGGTTTGATTGTTGCCTGATATTTCACATAATCAATGTTTTGTTTTGTTAATTAAATTATCAAAATATTATTCATATTTTTTATTTTTTTTGTGACAATCATTGAAGTATTCATTAGATGTTTTAAAATGTGGTACATCCTTTTCTTTATTCTTCTATAACCCAAAACCACTCATAATTTAGTGGTATATCTTAGTTCAGAGGCATCTTATTGATTAGACATTTGAAACATATTATCCCATAGTCCATCATACTCTAGAAAAAAAGAATTAGAACAACTTAAAACTTTTTCTGGTGCCTTGGAATGATTTTTTTCACCAAGAACTATCTCAAGGATACAATAGCTGATATGGTTGTTAAGGCTATAATTGTTATGTTAGATTTTAAGCTTCTGTGGAAGTTGTTTGCAGTGTCATGATCCGGATTATCCACAGTTTCTTGTTCATTCTATCGATGTTTCAAACCCCAAAGAGGGTCCATCATCAGGACTAAATCAGATAGAATAAGAATGAAAGTTTATTGAGAGAAGAGCCTTTCAACCTGGGTATAAATAAACCTAGAACCCTAATTTTATAAGGAAACTGACATTTATATATATGATTTCTTATTTTTTATTT
>APFE030498707.1:0-16998 GCA_000404065.3 Pinus taeda | reverse complement strand
TTGAAAATTACATTGATGGGGTGGACGAACACAGAGAAAGGGATCTCGGGGCACTTGTCACCCCCACCTACTCTCTTGATGAATAAGGAAGGGGTGGCATAGTATACTCCCCAAACACAATACATGTGGCATAAAAACCATTTAATGGCTCATTCCTTAACATTATTCTAGGTTTTTCCTTCAAAGTGTCTACAACAATGAGATGAGGGGGGTTCAACTAGTTGCACGGGTGTTGTCCAAGCTACCCTGCAATCTAGTTTGCTATTCTCCAATTTGGAAACTATTTGAATGTGTGGGGTCCTTTGCAGGGATTTTGGGGTCGGTGTGGAACTCGTCGTGCAAGTCTTTCTCTCTTCAGTAGGTTATATCATATGCTACAACTCTTAGGCTCCATTCAGCAGGGGAGGATAACCAACTCTTGTGAGAAAGTTGGTTAGAAGAAATTGAACAAGGGATTTAAAATTTTTAGACGATACGAGAGCTACAGGCACGCAACAATTGCTAAGGTCCAACAACAACTTAAATTTTGTTTCAAGGTAATTCTAGGTATTTGGCCTCTCCAGTTTAGGTCCATTTTTTAGTTTATTGCAAGGTTTTCTTTGCCACTTAGAATTGTCATTACTCCAAGTCTCAAGTTCTTGTTTTCGGTGCATTCATAGTTATTTTGTTCAATTGGCTCCCAATCCTATTTTTGCTCTAGTTTCTAGTTAGTTCCCTTACCTTGACCTTAGTTCTCCTGGGGTTTGGTATTTCATTGGGTGATTGGGCACAACCTTATATTCCTCCTTGTCTCTCGGGCCTCAAGGTGGTGTCCTTCATACTTGTGTTAAAGGGACGGGTAGGTAGAGCGATTTTGAAAGAGAGTGGCCACTTGTGTGTTGTCTCAACAAAGACTGAGTGGGGATATTTACAGATTTAGTGTATTGGGTTCCCTCTTAACAAGTGTAGATATGGGTCAACGGTGTGGAGCATTATGCCTAGGAAAATGGGTCATAGTCGCTGAGTGAGGGGTAAACATGGGAAATCTAATTGCGGATAGCCCAACCATTCTTGGGCTAAAACTCGGGCCTAGAAGGCGGTTGTTTCCTTTTAGGCTGCAACCTCACCTTGCACCCAATCTAACATACAGAAGCTAGAGCAGAATATGCACCAGGAGATATAATCTTTCTCATGCTTGGAACTTATTGGAGAATTTTCTCATTGGCTCCTTGATCAAGGCCATACTAGGGGGAGGAGAACACAATATTTCCACTTGGTCACCTTATGCTGGCAATTAAAAACATTGTTGGGGCAAGTCCTCAAGGAGAAACATGATGATTGTAATGAGATCATATCATCCCTCGATGATCTACAAAGAAACCAGTGGAGGATGCAAGACAATTTGGCTCATTTGGAACCTCGTGTGACTTGTCTAGTGGGACACTTGGAACACATGGAGAAGCACATTAATTGTGAATTTCCTAAACAACCACTTCCCGATTCTAGCCTTGTAAACCCTATGCTTGTAACTTCTTCTTATTCCTTATGGCTATAAGTTGTGTAGATATTTTCTCATTTCTTAATAATCTTTTGTTTTTGTTATCTCAATATTTTTTGCTACTATCGAAATTATAGAATTATGGTGGCTTAACTAGCTAACAAATCTAGTAAAAATAAGATTAATAAATTTTTAAAACACCATAAATACCCATATAGCTTATTGTCATAATGGAAATCTCATTGATTTAAAAAAAATGATTTTGAAATTTTCAAAAGAAAAAATTACAAACTATAATTCCAAAAATATTTACCATTTAAAAATTCTAAAAAAGTTTGAACGTGGAAAATTCCTAGAAACACATAAAACCATGTCAAAGGTAACTGCTAAACTTGGCCCAAAAGAAAGCCATTTAGAGTAATCCTTACCCAACGGCGTTCTGCTGTTGGTAATTTGTTGGCGTATTTTTCATCCTTTTGAATTTATTTATAAACTAAAAACACATTTTCAATATATTTATAATATTAAAAACATAGTTTTAATAACAAAAATTTACAATTTCCTAAAGGAAATTTCTGTCATCAAATTAAAAAATAAAGGGTCGAATTTATAGAGAGCGCCGCTCTGGAATATGACATAAGCTATCATCCAACGAGAGTATAGATTTATTTTAATGGTGTTTGACTGATTAATTGATGGCTTCGTTTACTAGGTTGAAGAATTGTTGAGATGGTAATCAGAATTTCGGTAAAATAATTTTAAGAAATTTTGTAATAATAGTGTTTAAATTATGTTTTTAATGGTGGAAATAAATTCAGCATTAAAAATTTATGAGCACCTTAAATCTTGAAGTTTCATAATTATAATTTAGATTTACAAAAATCTCTACCAAATTATATTAAAATATTACTAAAATTTCTATAACTTTCAAGAAAACAAAGCAATATAATCAAACTAATAGATCACCACCAGTCTGGGTAATTCCAAAAACCAGGATAGCCAAACTCCTTAACCTATGTCCCTATGTCCGAATACAGTAATATTTAAGATGGAAAGCTGCATCCATAGCTCTGAGCATGTTGGAGCACATATTTGTGCATATAACCTACTCGGTGAATACAGCGATCTACTAATAGAGAGAAAGTTGCATCCATAGCTCTGATCATGTTGGAGCACATATTTGTGCATATAACCCGCTCGGTGAATACGACGATCTGCTAATAGAGAGAAAGTTGCATCCATAGCTCTGATCATGTTGGAGCACATATTTTTGCATATAACCTGCTCAGTGAATATGGCGATCTGCTAATAGAGAGAAATTAGGTAAGTGTTGTTGATATGAATATTTTCCCAAAATTAATCGATGTATGCAGGGCAGAGCCAATAATAGTGAGATGATGAATTCATTGGCTTGGTCATGGGAAATTCAGAACAGAATCCGAACCCAATCCCATGAAATGGAGTTAATTCCCAAGAAAGGCTTACAATATTCTCTGTCCTGTCATGCCACGAAAAAATTGTCTCCGAAAACTTTGATGTTTCTTCTGGAAGTGAAACTTTGTAGATTTTTTGAACTCTATAAAAGGACCAGTGGATAAATGTTGGCTTAATGGCCACCTATTACACAAAAAATTGTTGGTAAATAATTTAAAGAGACTTAATTAGATCTTAAATTACGATTTATCAAATTAATAGGAGGAATAATTTCACAGTCAGAGCCAACCCTTGAAACTCCTTTAAAACCCTAATCACAATATGTGTGCAATAATTACTCATTAACATACTAGAACAAGCTTGGATTGGATTGGATACAAGTAATTTCGATACATGGATAAGCTTGGATTTTATTGGAAATACCAGTTACCTCTTCCCGTGTACTTGTCCGATCTGAATCAATGGTATTGTTTTTGTAATATAACTTTTAAATAAAATATTGTTTGATAAATTTTCTCAAAGCAACGAAACCGAAAGAAAAGCAGATAGTTCAACGTTCGAGCACACAAGTAGAAATTCATAAGAGTAGTTGCGAAAAAATGAATAAATGCTTACAAAATTCAGTTTAAAATTTTTTCGATTCAAAGAGAAGACCTTCTACTTCTCTACTATTCGAAGTTGTAGACCAAGGAACTATGGAAATAGTCGGGCAAGAGGTTATGGATTGAAATAATTAAAAATTATGTCCTCCTTGACGTTGCTGCTATTGCTATGACTAATGGAAGCAGAGATCATCATATTCTTATTGCCCAGCAGATCGAATTTCTTCTCGGCCGCGGCCTCCACATCGTTGAAAGAAAGTCGGCCATCTCGTTTCTCCATCGATATATTTGGCTTGCAGCGCCTTCTCACATAATCTTCCGGAATATAAACATCCATAGCCAGATCCATGGAAAACCTGCAAGATGATGCTGCGGGAGGTTATCACAAAAATTGAAAAGGGCCAAGCTGCGATAAAAGCTTAATTAATTAAAAACACCAGATATTGGAATAAATAAAATAGCTCCCTTCGAAATTCAAATTTGAATTCACTTCAAATGGGTATTCAACATTAATGTCCCCAACTAAATTATGTACTGCATGACTGCAAACATTATTTATTGGCCATCATGCTCATGGGGATCATCTGGCATCTGCATAAGCCATGGATGATGCGTCAACCCATTTCCGCAACCGGAAAGTATGTTTGCCGGAGAAATTATGTACACGGGTTTAGGGTGAAAGCAAATGTCTGTCTGTAAGGTATAAGGTATAGCATTGATGACCCAATAGCATAGGATTTATTGGTAGTCTGCTTATGTAGGCTAATCAAGTGCTAACTATGTGACTGCTAGAAAAGTAAGAATTCCCGAAATACAGCCTCATAGATTTAAAAATATGATTTACATTTTGTGAATAGATTAAGTCCCAGGGATAGATTTTAAAATATGATTTACAGTTTGTGAATAGATTAAGTTCCAGGGATAGATTAGTTGGTGAAGTTCTGGTTTTTAATTATCTCGTTTATTGGGAAGTTACTGGTTAAAGTTTTTGGGTCAATTTTTCTCCAAGCCTTTGAAATTAAACTTTCTTTTTATGAATAGATTTAAATGACTTCTCATTGAAAAGTTACCTGGTTAAATTTTTTGGGTCAAATTTTCTCCACACCTTTCCTATTGAACTAGCCTTTTATGAATAGACTTAAATGTTTGGGATTCCAGTTTTGATGATTCCACCTCTACTTTAAATACCACTGGTTTTAAGCACTTCTTAACCATCCTGTTCAAAATATTAAAGTTTAACTTTCGATATTTTAAACGACATTTCTAAAAGTTAAAGTTTTAAGGAATGTTAAAGTTTGTGAATAGATTAAGTTTCAATGGATAGATTAATTGGTTGAGTTTTGGTTGTTATGTATCTTTTTATTAGATTAAATCTTCTCAAAATTATAGAATCAAATTTTCTAAATACCCTTGCAATAAAGCTATCCTCTCTACTACATGTAGGGGGTTTAAGACAATATTTGAGTCAATTGTCTTAACTTAAGACAAAAAGAAACTTGTGTATTGTCTTAAATATTGTCTCTAAGCGGGTGTCTCAAAATATAATGTCTCAAAAATTTGTCTCTATTAAGACAATATAAAACACATATTATTATTGTCTCTATAAAGACAAGAATTATTGTCTATTAAGAGACAATTTGATTTGTCTCTTTAGAGACAATTTCATTTCTCTCTAGAGACAACTTCATTTGTGTCTCTTTAGAGACAATTACATTTTTGTCATTTTAGAGACAATAGCTGAGATTAAAAACATATTGTCTCTATAGAGACAATATAAAAAATTATTTAAGAAAAAATAAATGGCCATAATTGACTCTCTAGAGACAATATAAAAAATTATTTAAAAATAAATAAATGTCCATAATTCAAACTATTGTCTCTCAAAAGACAATATAAAAAATTATTTAAAAATAAATAAATAAAATCATTTTGAATGTTCTTTCAAAGTAGTTTCACATTCAAAGTTCACAAATAGTACTCGTGTATGAGAGAAACCACCACAGAAATTGTTGTCTGATAGAAACCAGACGCATATGGGTTATTAATATTACCTTTGTTTAGCAAGAGGGGATTCAATTCATTACTAAATTTATGCCCAAGTTTTCCTTTGTGTTCCAACAAAACCTGGCACCCCTGTAAATCTGTAGGTTTACTCTGCCAATTAAATAATAACAAGCTGTGTGTGTGGAGCTGTAATATCCCCAGGATTTTGTAAATATTTTATTTACCCTAGTTAAAAGGAAAAGAAACAAACTGATGGATGATGGTACTTTATGTTGTATAAATTGACATTTTATTATTTGTGAATAAAAAGAAATGAGTTCCTGGTTACGAGGAATATCACGTAACTTCTGAGGAGGGAAGTTATGTTCTTTTCTTTTCTTTTTTTTAAATAAAAAAAAAAAAAAACAATTGCAAATCCTAACTGCCTTTTCCTCCACCATGGGTGACTCCCGAAAAAAAGAAAGAGGGAAGGAAAGAGGAAAATACTGCATGGTAGAGGACCGACAGTGAGCAGGAAAAAGGAAGTTTGCCAAGTCTGGTGATGACCAGATGGTAAGGGCGTCAACGACTGTTTGTCTTTGAGTAAGCTAGGGGGGAGATTGGTCTCGAAGGAAAATCTCATGGTCGGGTGGTTGGCTGACTGCAGAAAGCAGTGGTGACTTATTCTTGGAACTACTTATTGGACAAAAAACCAGGGAAGAAGTGTTAACCTGAATTTCATTAATATTTGCAGTAAACTGAAGAACTTCTTTCTGCAAACTAGTCTTATCGGGGGACTTCAATTAATAGTTGTATTTAATAATATTTGCAGTGAATCTAAAGGATTTTTGTTTCTATAAATCAGTCTTATTGTCTTCGATTAATGGTTGTATTAAATTGAAAGATTAAATTCTGTGAGTTAGCCTCATCAGAGGTCATTAATTAGAGTCAAAGTGAACCCGAGGGTTTAAACAGTGGGGTCATGAGATGATAGCGGGATGGTGATAGGTACAGGGTTTACTTTAGCACAGATTCATAATAACAATCCTCTATATCTTATCTAATTTAAAAGTGGTACAAGGGTTTTGCATTAACCAGCATAGTGTTTCCACAAGGGTAGATATAGAAAAGGAAACTCTGTGGTAAGGAATGTACACCAATATCTAGAATAGTGCCATGCAATTGAAAACAATCAAAAAAAGAAACTGTCCACATTAATAATTACGTTTAAACAACGTAGCAAGGAACTGTGCATGACATAGAAAGATCAGGGAGGGTAGTGATTATTTTATTCGAAACCATTTCACATGTAACATTGAAAGACAATTGACGTTTCTCAGAACCAAAGACAATTCTGTGAATGATAAAACAAAGACCTACTGTTAGAGTCACGATGCGTTGTAGCCAGGGCTAAGCTACAGTGTCGTGGGACAGCCATTAAAGAGTAGCATCTGAGCCTGATTAGGCCAGATAGCAATCTTAGGTCTCATACCCCGGTATTTCAAACCCTTAAGTAGGGTATTTTAAGCAGCAAAACCCTAAAGAACCGAAAAAAGAAACCTAGGAGAGTGTCATTATGCCTATGAATGTAAGCGGGTCTGAGACCGAAACCAAATACAGGATACATTCACAAAACTATGCATTATAGTCAGATAATAAATAAAAAATATAAGTCAACAGTTGGTTGAACCCAACATCCATAGAAGAAAACCTTATATTCCATTTACCGCAAATACACCCTCAGAATATGCAGTATAGGAACAATAAAAGAATAAATGTCAATATTTGAATTCAGCACCAGTGTATTTTAATTTATATTATAGTAACAAGAGAGAAGCATGCCGCAGCATGACTATGTACAGCCGTACCATAATCCAGGGGCCGGTCAGGAACTAGAAACTATGGCTTAATGCCAAAAATTCCTATAGCAAAGGAAATAAAACTATGCATGTAAAACCCGAGCTCGGCCTCAGGAACTTCCATCCAACTCGACAGAGACACAGTCGAAGAATACCCCTTAGCTAGCTTTCCATCTATTAATAAATGAAGGCTTTCCATTCGAGGGCGGCCGAAGGAAATGTGCATACCTAGAACATGGGCGTCTAACCTATATCCAAACAACTAGGGCATGAAACAAAGTAAAAAGACTACATCAGTATGGTGAAATAGGAAAAATTATGACAGTTTAGAAGAGGGAAGACAACGGCAAAGAGTAGGAAGTCTTACCTGAGTAGGATGGAGCCATCGTGTGCCAGACCAACCCTTCAGTGATGCAACAGACTATCACCCTCGAGACCCAAACTCTGCAACCAAAATAATGCAGGACGAGGTCATTGTTATCACCGAACAGGGCATTGCTAACCTGGAGAATCACATAAAACAATTTCACCGCAAAGTTTGTTTACCTGAAGGGAGCGGTAGACCCAGAATTGCCAGCTACACGTAAAACCCAAGCTCGGCCTCAGGAACTTCCATCCAACTCGACAGAGACACAGTCGAAGAATACCCCTTAGCTAGCCTTCCATCTATTAATAAATGAAGACATTCCATTCGAGGGCGGCCGAAGGAAATGTGCATACCTAGAAATGGGCATCTAACCTGTATCCAAACAACTAGGGTATGAAACAAAGTAAAAGGATTGTGTCAGTATGGTGAAATAGGAAAAATTATGACAATTTATAAGAGGGAAGACAACGACAAAGAGTTGGAAGTCTTACTTGAGTAGGATGGAGCCATCGTGTGCCAGACTAGCCATTCAGTGATGCAACAGACTATCACCCTCGAGACCCAAACTCTGCAACCAAAAGAATGCAGGACGAGGTCACGGTTATCATCGAACGGGGCGTTGCTAACCTGGAGAATCACATAAAACAATTTCATCGCAAAGTTTGTTTACCTGAAGGGAGCGGTAGACCTGAAATCACCAGCATTGGAACTAGAACTAAGAAGTTGGCATCTCGGGTGGCATGGGTTGAGCCTACCAGAATGGGCTCCGTGAGGAGCAACCTTCCAAATGAACTCCACCACACTGGACCAGGGCATAGGTTGAAATTCGCAAGTCTATGACAGTCGTTGGATAGTAAGGTGAGATCACCACCATCGATGATGGCGAGACTACCCAAAATGCTGACTCAAACTGCCAGCCACGTACAGGACGGACTGCCAGAGTTAATGGCACCTTATCTCTGCCATGTGAAGGTAGAAGAGCTACCAGACGTCCTGGTGCTGCGTGGACAGCGATTACATGTCATCCAAGCGGCAAAGTAAATGAGCCTCAAGCTTTTACATTGGGACTGGGGAAAAATCCATGATCGCATACAAACATGTGCCAAAAATTTAAACATTAGGATTTCCCATTAAGTTTAGAGTTATGTCAACGAGTCATGTGAGTTGGTGAGGTAATACTTATCATACAAAAAAAATATTTTGTTTTACCCGAGTTGGAGTCGTTATAGGAGCGCTCAGTCTAGCATTCACATTTCCACACCAGTAATTACCAACATCACAATGCAGCTTTCCATGCCTGACGTGGTTTTCTTCCAAGAGACATGAATAGAAGCAACACTTTAGAAAATATTGCTCAAGCATTAAACTTGTCAAACCAACAACAGATAAAATGTGATGCTTAAGCAATAAAACGGCATAGAACTATTTCCTTCAAAGCCAAAGTTACCCAGTGTTGGCATGAATATAAGTGATAAATATATAAAAGTGAGGACTGACAATTGATGTCGGAACACTCCTATAAAATCTAAATCACACCAGCATTAATACAGAGCAGAAAATTCTTTCCTCCAAGACCACATGAGCTGTGATGCCCCGGGTAAATGTAAATATTTTATTTTATTGTGGTAATTGGTAAACTGAATTAACAATTATTATCTGTTTGATTTAATAATATTTCCTGTGGTTCTTTTCTCTTAAAAAGAAAATGTTTCTTGAAAAGCTGGCAACTTCCCAAGAAGGTGGTTGTTGTGTGTCCCGATACACCCTAACTGCTTTCCTAACGGGGTTTTTTCTGGAGGAAAGGAGGCAGGAAGGGGGTTCTGTGCTGTAGGGACAGGCAGAGGGAAAGAAACACACAAACAAAAAAAAGATAAGTCTGGTGAGGACCAGATAGCCACGCATGAAGGTGCAACAACTTGCTGAGGGCAATGGTCCGACAAGGGAGCTAGGGAGGAGATTTTGGTCCTAGAGGATGAATCTCAAGGTTGGGTGGCATATTGGAAGCGAGAGAAACAGACGAGGCCCGAATCTGGAGTACTTGTAAGTTACAGCAGTTCAGGTAAGTGAGTAAACATTTATAAGTAATTCTGTAAGGACATTAGAAAAAGGTAAATGTACTGTATAGAATTAACAACTACTGTTAGAAAACTCAAGAACTTGCTGCTGCGACCGAGTTGGTGATAACTGAAAAAAAAAACATACATAGGATGTATTCCCCTGTTGTTTAATAAATGTTTGTTAAAAAAAAAAAAAATCATAGTAGCAGTGATAATCGAAACCTCCACGAAGGTGGGCGAGTGCTATGGACGCTACCGAGCGGTTGTAGTTGACAACTGTTGTCAGACTATTCCTAAATATAGGGGGACTGTATAGTAGAGGTTATGTTGGGAAAAGAACTGTTACAGCGTCCTTGTTAAACACCATTAGCAAACAAGTCATGCAAGATTTAGTGCAATAATTAATAGAAGTATAGGTTTCATAGAATGCTATAAGCTCCTTGCCGTGAATGAAAATGGAGTTAAGCACTAAGGTTTCCAAAACAAAAAAAGAAAGAAAGAAAGTCAGGTTGATTCCTTCATGGAATCTGCCCTGGGTTTGACAGCTTGAGCATTGGAACCCTTGTGAGATGTGTCGGATTGGAAATTCGTGGACTCTGAGAGTATAAGCCCTGGGAATGGGGAGTAAAACAAAAAGATAAAACCTCTACAAATTAGGACGAGTAGTAAACATTCTACCTACAAAATAAGTGATGTTTAATAATCTAGAATTCCAGTGGAACAATTCCTCCAAACGAAAAATGGAAATCTCCACTACCAGGAACGGGTGAGGTCCCAATTTTGTGGTTTACACTACATGCACCCACATTGGAAACCGCTGGGTCTAGGAGAGTGTTGAACTCATGGGCAGGGGGTCTCGGGTCTTGGCCGCACTGATACATGGTAACCAGAAGATAGGTTACAGTGGTTGTGAGTGGTAGGGCCGTAACCCACGGAAACCCTCATGCGGGGCCAAACCCCCAAACTGATTAAAAACAGTAAATACATCTGGTTGGATTAAATAGAAAGCACAACAAATGACATAGTTAACACCAAAAATCAATTCTTCAGGATGAAACGTAAAGCTGGAAACCGAATAAATATATATATAATGTTGTACAGAGCCACAAATTTAGGGAGTCGAAAACAACTCTAAACAATCAAATAGAACTAGAATCTGAGCGATAAATCATTTCAGTGAAGCCATAATACATGTTCAAGATTTCAACAAAAAATTCCATGTTCAGTTCCAAGTCTAGTAGACAAATAAATGGAGCACACAATACATATTACATTATCAAACGTTGGGCCATGAAAATGGACAAGCCGCCTAGGGACATAAGTTAATTCCAGGCAGACCTAGTATAAGTAAACAATCAAAACAACATGCACAGCCAGCGTGGCTCAGAGAAAGCAAACCACTAGGAACGAAGCCTCATATTCATTTAACTAAAACAACAGAAGCCCTCTTGGGGATAACTTCACCAGAACCCGAAATCGGGCCACCTATCTGCGAGCTCTGGAAAGCGGTAGACACAAATTAGGCGCAATAGCCTGTAGACCAGGTCCAGATCCCATTCCTACAAACAAAAGAAAGTGGAATTTCATCATACCGGTGGAAGCCAGGATGGTTATCCGCTCACCACTCCATCCAATGCCATTCGCAACCTAGACAGAAGGAGTGGGGGTACTTGCGTGTGAGAAAAACACTGTGGTTAAAGAATTGTAAATACTTATCCTGTATATGATGGGTCTATCTGCAAATCAAACGATTGTAAATCAACGAACTAGGAAAGGAAACTGTCAAATAATTACCCGGTCAATAAATTCTGGTGGTGGGATTAGGTTCTGAAACCTCGCGCACATGTTCTCTGCAACCAAACCATAGAGTCGAGACTGTCAAGCCCTCAGCTGAGGCAGGAGGCGGAACAAGTTCTAGGTCTTCCACAGAAGAATGGGACTACAACCTGGTGCCAAGAGTAGTGTAAGTCGGCAAGCATCCATGGCAGCCGTAGGATCGCCTCTCTCGTCTCGTAGCTGTCGATACATGAAGGATCCCGAGGCGGCAGCTGGAGACTGCCCACGCCACGTACCCAGGGTGGGACAGACAAGTTAATGCTCAATTAATGTTAACCCAAATCAATGTGTATCAAACAACAAAACAACCACATCATCACTAATTTCATAGCCCTAGGGGATTACACGAATCATCCGGTGGAGATCGTGTCAATTGCTAATAGGTTCGAGTCATGGAGAACTGCGTGGGAATCATCGCAGTCCTGTCCGACCGGTTGGCTAGTTGTACAACTATAGGACTTGTTTCATGCAAGTTTTAAAGTGAGCCATTATGTGAGCGTACATAAGAATAGGAATTGCAGACCTATCAACCGTATAGAGAATAACTCATGTGTTGACAATTATGTACACATGATACAGGACCGTCAACCTTATAAAGCACGTCTATGTGTTGGTAATTATGTAGTTGTGTATATGTATATATTAAAAAAAATATTTGCAGCGGGATATATGACATGAGCTTAACATGGCCACCCATATATAAATGCAATGTCCAGCCAGCATATTTAATTACTGTCAAGTTTTCAACAATGTGCCATCTTATAAAGCTTTAATATCTACTTCAAATGGGAATCAGAAGTTTGGATTTAAGATGCTACCTTAGCTTTGATAAGTGTTCCATCTCCCAGTTTTACTATAGTTAAAGAAGAATCTGTAAACTATTGAATGGAAACAACTTTAGATTTAGACAATGTGAATCTTTATGCAGAAATCAATCGAGAGCCCAATTAATGAAATGGCGATACCTTTATGTGTTTGACAGACAACATACCCACAAGAATACCTAGGCAGGCTTGATAGCCACAGTTATCAACTATGTAAACCAATTTCAGAGTTAAAATAAATCCTCAGACATAGCTAGAATTTTCAGAGAAAGTTTTAACAAGCCATAATATATTACAAGCAAAAATCATCGCAACTAGCATTTCCCCCAACAGTACACAACGAAAGGCACTTGAGCATTCTTGAAATATTTGAAGAGTACAAAAAGTTCTTGTGCAAAATGTGCAAGAGTATATAACGGAAAAAAACTGTCTTAGCATATAAAAATAGCTCTGTAATGGAGTTGAACTAAGATAGCTTAGCCAACTCCATCGATGAAAACATCTGCACAGTACCCAAATCACATATAGAGAGATGCGATAATGCTATTCTAAGCCCCAAATACAAATCATAATTAAATGTCGGAACTCAAGAGCAAACTCCAATGATACAAAACTAATTTAATCCGCCAATCCCTAAATATGCAAAAGCATCTTAATAAAGCTATTCAAAAGCATCATCATTGTCATCTGGAAGGGGTTGGGCCACAGTTGCTACAAGTTATGCCTCGTACCTGACAACATAAAAGATTGTAAGCCAAAGTTTCAATCTTTTAGAAATGGAACAAATTATTTCAATAAAAGTTAACAAAAAATAATAAGAAAATAGCATTCTAGTTACTGTTGCTGGGTTGCAAGGTCTATCTGAACCTTAGGAGGAGCATGAGCAGGTGACTCCACAAAATGAAGGTTTGGATCCCTATAAAAATAACCCATTATAGAATCAATGCAAATTTTTTAATATAAAATTCATATTAGGGAGCATCAGAAACTAGATTAAAGGCTCACCCTGAGAGCTTCCGTGCCAAGTACAGGAATGGCTTCCCAAAGTTGTAGTTACTTTTGCAGATATCTCATAGTACTGAAGATTCTTCCTTCTAGAAAAGTAACTTGTTTAGCTTTCACTTGCCTATTCTTCACATCAACCTTGTTTCCACAAAGAACAATAGGAATGTTCTCACACACCCTGAAATTCACAAAGATATTTAGCTAATCGGTTCAGGCTGTTGTGCCACCACACAATTAAGGAACCTTCATTTCTACTTAGCAATCCAACCCCTTTGTAAAAGAGATACCTGCAAAGATCTCTGTGCCACGTTGGGACATTCTTGTAAGTCAATTGTGCAGTAACATCAAACATGATAACTTCACATTGCCCATGAATACTACAACAAACAAAATCCCAATTAGTAAATAAGAAGGAAACAAATAAATGCTTAGGTAGACCCGAAATTAGACGAGTGAATGGAATCAACTCAAGACCAGCATTACTCTGTAATGGCTTGCAGCCTTTGGGCCGAGCCCCTTTCTTTAAGAGACATAGGTGTATATAATTAGAAAAAAAAAAAAAAAACAATGTCTGCTTGCCACAAACTGTATCGACCCTAATCTAAGGCATAGATTATTGCAGGTTGTGTTAAGATGCGGTAGAGCATTTCCTTTGTAATAAGGAAGGCTAGAAAGCAGAGTGGCGCAGCTGGAGACCCGCTTTGTGGACATTATCTAAGCCAAATGGAAAACCCAGAAAGGAAAACTGGGTTTGGAATAGAATGGAACAGCAGGTTGGTAAGGTTATTATCTTGTCTACATTTTAACTCTTTCCAGCATACAAGTATTAATAACCTGGAAGCAATCAGGAATTAATTCAAAAGAACATTGTAATTGAGGGGCAGGGTTCGGACCCTCTCAACAAGGGAGGTTGTAAGCCTAGGGGATAAGACCCTCTTCATTCAATTACATAAAACATCATATAAACTGTATAGGAATGTGTAGCTAAACCAAACAAAAAACGTGACATAGATAAAAGCTGTGCAATACTATGAACTCATAAAACAAAAATGAGTACAAATTCCTGTATAGAAAGGCTGCAGTGTGGTAACCTTTAAACAAGCACAAACAAGGAAAAAATATTCTGTCGTTAAAAGCAGTATACCCTCACAATAAATGATAGTCCAATAAACAAGGAACCTAATATGCCGTGAGAAAAATAAGCACAGGTGTGCGTTAAAATATATATACAGTTACAATTGTCCGAGCAGAGGAATTGCAGTCGGACATCCAAATTCAAGAGTCTAAAATTACATTCATCATGTCCATGGTAACTGGAGCCTGGAGGGAACGAATAACCCTCCCCACCCTAGTTCAATCAAAAATAAAGGTGACCTAGAGGGTTACCCTCCTCTAAACACACGAAAAACTCTGAAGCAAAACAGACATAGCCGTGTCCGGTAGGATTCCCCATACCTGGAACTCGGAAAAGAACAGCGGTGGGATTTTCCTTAGTCTTTAGGCTGTGTGAGGAACGGGTGCCTAATCTGTACAAGGAGCAACCCGAATAGCACATGTTAGACAACAATAGAAGTAATGTAAACCGTAGTAAAACAAAAACTCAAGGAATCTATCCTCGTGCTTGCCAAGACACTTACCACTAAAGAAAACTCCAGCCAACGAATGAACAACGCTTGTTCCAGTGTTGTAGGAGGACCCCATTGTCGAATAACCCTGTAGACGCATGATGCATGAGCATAATCGAGAAGTTTATCAGTGAATCGAAAAGAACGCATAGCCAAAAGGTTACAGAAGGAACAAGACATTGTGCGGTTATCTGCCTGAAGGGTTTGGAAATGAATTCTCCAGCATTTGAACAGGGTCTGCACGCTAGGCTCTCCGAGACGGAACGCATGGACTGAACCAGAGCAAAGCCACAAAGAAAGTTCCCAAAAAATGATCCCATCACCGAAGGCAAGCGTTAGTTTAGGCGGCAACCCGCGGAGACAATCTGCCACCGTTGAATTACGAAGTGTGCCCTCCACCATTGATGCAAGGTGAAAGGATTGGACAGCCTGTCGGCCTCATACAGTACGAAGCAGAGCAGGGGATAATTCTCACAGTAATGGATAAGGGGTGCCACGTGATGGCCAAAGGGAAAACGTAAAGTTATACCCGGAACCATTGCCGCGTGGTTAACATGCATCCAAACCATATTACAGAGATTTTTATTAAAGTTAAAAAGCAGTACACCAATCCCTTAAACCATACCCGTATGACAATTGACGTGCATAAAGTGACATAAGGTAAATGAATCATAGGAAATTGTATATATAATTCCAAAGGGTAATCCCGGGTATGTAAAACCTTATGACTATATATATATATATATATATAAATTTTATTCTTGAGAAATGGGGTTATGACAGTACATCATGAGATTGTGGTCTTAACCAGATGTCTGGTGAGGCCAAGGGCTCATTTGCCTCGTAACCGCTTTAGAGGCCAAAAAAGAAATCCAAACGCCTTGACTATAGGTTTTCCAAAAGCCAATGCGCATAAGGAAATGTCAACATTAAATGCTTTATCCTACTTCTATATGATATATTCCTAGGGAGCTTACGCTTTCATAATAAATTTTATTGCAAAACATGTTTTGCTATGTATCGTCACTCGTTGTTCAGGTTGTGGCGTTGGGGAATTACATAATTCATATTGTGCTGACTAAGATTTTCTACGTGGAAATAATCCTTATACCCTCTCTTGGAGTGTTGTGTTTATTACATTGGTGAAAAGATTGGTTGCATTAGTGGCAAATATTCACTTATGAAGGCAAATCTAGTTAATCCTCCTCCATATGCTTAAAGCAATCAACGGTGAACATTGAGGCATCCTCAAGATCGACGAAACCTCAGAAGCATCATATGCATGATGTTTATGCTAAGACGAGCCCCAAAATGCGATTTAGTCAAAGTCCAGAGTACTTCCAAAAGCCGAATCAAAACTGCCGTGAGCGTCAAAAATAGACTCAACAAAACCACTTATAGGAATTCGCTAAGAAAAAGTAAATAAGAGAGACAAAACTAGTGATAAAAAGAAAAAATTGTTGTTTTATAAACCCCGCCAATTTGCTAGATGCCAAATTATTTATCTGCGATATTGGTGAATTCTCCACGTATAACGATACAAGTAAGAAACATCACAACGCTGATGTCATTAAGAGATACATGATAATAAGGCAGAGAGAAAAGAGGTGTCGGGCACACCGGAGAATGTGAAAGACGAGAGACGGAGAGGCTGCTTTAAGGCCACACGAGTTTTTAAAGAAAAATACTTAATAGGTTGCATGTGTTAACCTTAGTGCATTAAGGTTATTAAAATTAGTGCTTATATTTAACGGAAGTGATAATATACATATACATTAATATTAAAACAATATAATGGACACCATGTAATTCATATAACTCGTTAACATAAAGTATATAATCGGTTGAGGTTATAATTAATATTTATGGATGACTATAAGTTTTTATTAGAAAAAATAGGATTTATAGGATGTGGTATTATGAAAATAT
>APFE030498706.1:0-11282 GCA_000404065.3 Pinus taeda | reverse complement strand
GCCCTTCTATGTGGCAGGACACCATTCGATTAATTAGCGCTATCTCTCTTTCCTTGGCCCGCTACAGGCCGGAACAAAAGCAAGCGATAATAGGCCGGAAAAAGCCTTTCAAATAGTACGGAACCAATCAAATTAAAACCCATCCCGCTAAATTTATATAAACGTGGTATATATTAATAAATTTATATAAAGATGATCACAGTCACGGAATAATCTTAATCTTGAACTATTTTGGGGTTTTCATTTGGTGAGTTGATAAATTTATGGTCTTATTTCAAGGCCATTTCCAGAGTTATGGCCTTCCATGGGTATTAAACAAGTAGCTGCATTGCGGACGGTATACTTGTCTAATAAGGATTAACATCTGCTCGCTATTGCAAGGATTAATGACGAACACAGATGGGGACAGAGTTCTAAAGATATCATGTAAATAAAGGTATCGGCAATATAAGTTTTCAGCTATAGTGGTGTGTTGTTTTGTATTTCTTAGATTGGATTGCAATATATTGCTGAGTGGGTTGTGTTCTAAGTGCAGTAAATGAGCTAACATGTACTTTGGAAATTTTATGAGGTTTCCTACCTTGCCATGTTAATTAATTTGACATATATAACGCTTGCTATGAATCATGAAAGATGCCCATTTAAATGAAGTAATTGGGAATTGTATATATCTGAGAATTACACGGAAATTTTATGAGGTTTCCTAGCTTTACATGTTAATTAATTTGACATATATAACGTTTGCTATGAATTAGGAAAGATGTCAATGTTAATTAATTTGACATATATAACGCTATGAATTAGGAAAGATGTATTTGTAAAAATATTAGTTAATTTGTTATGAAGGAAAGATGTATTTGTAAAAATATTAATTAATTTCATATGAATCAGGAAAGATGTATTTGTAAAAATATTAATTAATTTTTTATGAATTAGGAAAGATGTATTTATAAAAATATTAATTAATTTCACATGATTGTTATGAATCAGAAAAGATGTATTTGTAAAAATATTAATTAATTTCACGTGATATACAACCCTGTAAAAATATTAATTAATTTCACATGATATACAACACTGGTTATGAATCTCATTCATGTAAATTGTTATATTATAGTGATATTGTCATGTTTGTCATGTAAATTGTTGTATTGCAGTAATATGCAATGTAAAAAAAAACACAAAGAACATGTTAAAATGTAAAAATATTAGCAAACACAAAAAACATGTTGAAATGTAAAAATATTTTGGATTGATCGCTATCATCTTCCAATTATCCATATTAATTTATTCTAAATTAAATGAAATAATAGTTGAGTTGCTGAATCAATGAATGAATGAAGCAAAAAAACACAAAGACTATATCCTCCCTAAGCTGGTTGTGGCCACATCCCGTCATTGAACCACGCAACCCACACATTGAGGTGAAACTTAATTATACAAGTCAATTGGTAAAGCAATAGCCCACTCCCTGTTTTAAATCAATGAATACTCACGAATGTATTGCAAGCTTCGGCAGACAATCAGAAACAGGGCATAGTCTTAGAAACCGGGCATAGTCTTAGGTAACATATTCCTGTTCCAAGTAACAGGTTTCCATTTACATTTTCATTAAGTCAAAAATTGTGATTTCTACTCTTTAGTGTTATAAATAATTTTGCAAATTCATTGAATTCTAAGGAACAACATAGGGAATTTTTCATTTGAAAAAATGGGAGCATAGTTTATAGTTTTAAATCCTACCTCAGGGAAGTTGTTTGAAATTATCAATTCTCAATCCTTTATACTTGATCTTAATATTATTTTCCTTCCTTATGTATTAATCAATGTAACTTGGTTTATGTAACTTGGTTTATGATTTCAGAGTAGCCCTAGGGACTCGTGGAGGTGCCTATTGCTAATTTTACTTTCTTTGGCCCCATTGACCTACTTTTTTTCTTATGTGTTGGACATTAATATTATTTATCTTATCTGATGTCAAAGTCCATGAAATATGTGTCTATTTAAACTTGAAAGAGCATATTTAGAAATTAAGAGACAACCTAAGTTGGAAAGGTTATATAATCTATAAATTTGGCATAATGTAACTGAGTTCTCTTTACCTTCTAGCTCCAAATGGAATTTTATTTATCAGCTTTTCCCTTTTGAATACCAAATTATATCTAGTATGGGATGAACTTCTCAGTCATATCAGTGCTGACAGCTTCATAGCCATTTCCCAGATGAAGGGAATAATACAATTGACAAGCTTCAAAGAAAGTTTTTGCCTCATTATCTTTTCTTCTCCAATCCGTATTGGTTTAGTGTTCACATATATTTAATTTCATGTAAGATTTTTTTAGGGGAAAATGCTTCTATATGTTAGGTAGTTCACAAGGAAATATATCCCAGATGTACTTTCCACTATGAATTTTTCATTTGGTGTTGATGTGTATATGTGTTTTATGGGTTATGCTCTCGCATTTTTATTTTTCTTGTGATTTAGAATTCGTATGCAGGTAATTTCTGTACGGGGTTAAAACCTACATTACCAATTTACATAGACTCGGTCTAATAAATTATGTATAGCATGGTGAATAATATTGTTACATTGATATTAGATATCTTATCTAAGGGTTTTGATTTCATTAGACCTAATTTCGTTAGCAAGAATTTAAAGAAAACTTAGTTATTACCACTGAGCCTCCGTTAGGAATTCAATACTCACTTTGGATGTGTGGTCAATCAGATATGAAACAATTCTTGATTTCTACATTCTCGTGGTGAATGTTAATGATTGAAATTGTATCACTAATAGACAGTTGATATGTAAATGCACTAGTGTTGTTGTTTAATCTTATTGCTTCATATGATGAATCTTTTGCTGGGTATTTTTTGAAAATTCAAAGAGTCTATTAAAAGATTAACTTTTCCTCTCTGTGATTACCAGCAATTATGCAGTCATTATATATAATATCTGTTGTAAACCTAACAAAAAATATTTATACTCATGAAGAGATAACATAAAAATAAATAGATAACAATATTGCTTGCAAAAAATGTTACCAACCATTGAACATATATTTACTAAGACTCATGTGGTGGCTATTTCATAAGCATGAAATCTTGCAATGTAGGAGGAAACTATAACAGCCAAAGACATTAACTAATGAAGGGAAGAAAAAGGTAATCTCTACATAGTCCACATCCAGGATCTCAAGTTTAATCACATTTGATGTAGGCATGCTCCATATAATATAAGCCTTTGTAATATGGGGAAAGGCTCTTTGTAACCTTGAAAAGTGTCCACGCGGGGATGTGAGAGATATGTCACCAAAGCACAATTGAATAAATGTTGTGAACAACCAAAGCTACAAATTGAATTGTATATCATGCTTTCAATTAAGATTTTAAGCTTTTTGGTTCTGATGTGTGAATTTTCTTAATGAAGACAATGCCATGATTTCTGCACTCTCTTTTACTTAATAGTGGAATGAAACTATCTAACAAATGCAAACAGTGTGCAAACTACTAAAAATAGATTGTTGAAGATAAAATAATAGTCCACTCTTACTCCCTCATAATTAATCCATCGAACTTATAAAGAAGAAGTGTAACCCTATTGTCCTGTTGAAACACCCAAACTTATTCATTAGTGTACCTATCCCTCTTGATGCTTTCAAACCTCAAATAATTTTTATTTTAGTCAGTTTGAAAAACATAGAGATTTCTCAAAGGAATATAGTAGGCACTTAATGTCTCCAATTTACAAAGTGGCATGACATAAATATTTTCCAAAAGTGATTTTATATTCTAGATATTCTCATTGCAAAACCCATTTATGAGCAAATAAATTGACTCTATAAATAACCAGTTTAATGTACACGAGAAAGCTCCAAATCTAATCCCTATAATACTTGTCCTTTTGATGCACAAATTTACTTATTTTATGATTGCAAAAGATCAATTTGTCTCTCAGCATAAAAACCAGCATTACTGAAGATACAATAAATATTACCAGCATACACTTCAAATTACACAGAAGTGTACTAATAGTCTGATCATTTATGCACAAACCACAAGATTTGTTCCGTCCAATAGTGAAATTTGTGCCAATTACATTTGGATTTTGGAAACAAAAATCACAAATATTTTATAAATTTAAGCAAGATGACAAATTTACAAAATGGAAACATTTCCAAATGCTAAAAAACAAGTGAGAATGTTTCAAAATAACCTCTAGGAACAAAACTAAGGCCAGGCATCTTGATTTTTGGGCACAGGGTTAGACGTGAAGAAAAGCTTGAGTTTATCTACAAGGAAGTCCTCTTGAAAAGCTTGATAGAGAAGTTAATCAATCATATCCTTTCTTCTAAAAGAGTAAAGAAAAGGAAATATGACAAGGTCTCATGTACTCTTCAAGAGTTTTTGCATAATAGTAAAAAAAACGTTTTTAATACATTGAGATAATGCTTTGTTGCCAAAACTACTCAAATTCATGGTTTTTCAAGGCGTTAATGCTTCTCACTTTAACCATGCAGTTCAGATTATATTAAGTAGATATAATAATTGTTTAGGATTTGGTATGACATTGTTATTTCTAGAAGTATTTTCTATATAAACTCAAACCATATGCAACTTCGATAAACAATAAGTATTTCAAAATTTGTATACACAGGATGTTAGTTTGGTAAAATTCCCTTGATAATCAAATATACATATCAGAAAAAGAGACTTAGCTTGAATTTCTATGTATTTATTTAAGCTTCAAAGAGATATTTGATTAGCTCTGAAGATAAAATACATGTGATTACCTATAAAATAATTAGATATTAAAATATTTATTTCTCAGAAGAGAAAATGGCCATAATACTCCATAAACTAATATAAACCCTCAAGCGAAGGATGGATATGAGTAATCTAAAATTATTTAGTATAGCAAGAATTCAAATACAAAATTTTATGAACTTAATCTACCTTTAGTTCATCTCCACTTAAGCCAAAGTATTCCATAATTGGTTTCAGCAATTTAATCAAGTTAGAGAATTACAATATGGAAACATTTCCAGATGCTAAAAAGCAAGTGAAAAAGGTTACCAAATAGCCTCTAGGAAGAGAACCAATATAGAAATGCAGGAGAGCATTTCACACCAAATGTAATCAAAAAGTACAAAATTTTGCAAGAATTGTGAGCACTTACAACCATTGGAGTATAAATATTCCACAAAGCATGTCAAACATCCATATAAGATATACATGTTATGCTATTTTACTTTAAACAAATAACCAATTTATGACCCATCCTGGAAATACCATTTTCTTGAAATCCATCAATTTTCTTGAGGTTTCCAGAGTCTCCAAATTGATATGTGAATCAATCAAATAGGGTTATAGGATGTAATTGCTTTGCAAAATCTAGCAAGGACAACTAGGAAAGATGTGTTGTGATCTACGTAATGGGAAATAAGATGCCAAAGTGATGGATAAAATAAAATTATGGGATACCCACTAGATTATAACAATAAAAAAAAATATCATAAAAAATATGAATATAACAACATTCCAGAGTACAAATGCTCAGTAATTTTCTTGGCTTGGTCAATAAAAGCACTCTAGTAAAAAAATAATGCATAACCTTCTAATAAAATATAAAAGAGAAACATTTTTCACTTTTTACGTTAGCACAAGCATGCTCGTTAGTTGTACCATCCATACTAGCTACGAAAAGGGAGTGAACCCTGTGAAGATGTTTCTTACAGTAAAAAATAACCTTCAAATTTATCAGCCTAAAGAGTATTTTGGTATATAGGGTGTAGGAAAAAGGGGTATCATGCTACTAAATGTCCTTTGTTGAGGATGGGATTTGCTCATAACCCCCCTTTGGGGCCATTTCCAAGAAGACTAATAGGTGAATTTGCGCAAGTAAATTCACCTACTCAGTTTCATAATGTTGCACCTTACCAGGAAAGGAGATCGACCAACGAGCAAGCTAAGAATTCCTTATAAGTGTTGTGGGGGTGGTCAAGTATGTAACTAGAGTTCCTAATTACATTAATAAATTTTTCCAAGAACTTTCAACTCATGATGGCGGCCCTACCTTAAGAGCAACTTACGTTCCTCATTTCTAGATCCGAGCACTTGGAACATGCATGTAGAATTCATTTATGGGACACTATGATATGGTGTTTCTTTCTTACATGTTTGATTCTCTCTTGCCATCTAGCTAGGGCGGAGGTCATCCACTCACAAAAATATCTATACAGCAAGCACTACAACCATCACATTCATTCACTGGCCCCTAGCAAAGCATAGCCACAAATAACTAATCATCCATAAACTATACCTTAATCAAGGCATAAGCCTAAAATAAAAACCATGGAAATCACCCTAGTTCCTTTTGGCCATCTAGGGCATTAAATCATGAATTTTAGCACTAAGCATGAATGAAAGTACCTAAGCACTTACAATATAATACTTACTCAATTTTATATTTCCTTCGTTCCCATGCCCTATACTTTGGGTGTCTTCGTTTTTTAATATCCTCATGTGAACACATAAAGATCAAAACAAATGGTGGGAATATTTCCATGAATGTTTTGTTTTTAGAACCTATTGAAAAGCTCTTTATCTATGTATGTCCACACACCACAGGGGCTTGAGATAGTCGCTTCCACCATAGATGAAACAATTTACCATCGCAAGAGAGGAAAAGGACACATAAATGTAGGATCAACCTCTACCTAGAACCCATTTCATTTCTAGGACCAACCACATCTAGAATAGCCAATGACACTTTCTTTACTAAAATAAATCACTATAGAAAATATTTCCTCCACAAAATGACAGTTAGTGTAATGCCCTATTTCCATCCATTCAATTAGGATGATCTATTATACTTACTAAAGTGACCAACTCTAAGTAGGAAGACTTTATTTCAAGAAGTGTTCTGGGCATGTAGTTGGAAATGGTGAGCTCAAAATGACTCTCTTGAAGGTTGACGCTATCATGAAGTATCCAAAGCCAAGCACCCAATATTCAAATTAATTGTCCAATAACCATCCTCCTCGACATTCCAATCAAATTTGATTTTTATACTACAACAAAGTGAACCTTGTGACTCACAGTAAAAGAAATATGGGCTAATAGGTGAGCTAATGTAGAATCATCTTCTAGGTTTAGTTTCAGATCCTAGGTTTATGGCCTTGCATTGATTAGTAAGATCCAATGTTGGAGCACTGAACAATTACACTATTGAACGCTACTACGACCTAAACTAAAGGATGACAGTAGTCCTAATTTGGCCATGGGTTTCACCATAGGCTAATCGGATGCCATCCAGCTATTCTGCGTACCTCTATTACGACCTAGAACATTAAAACTTTCTCATTTAGAAGAACTAGCCAAGAGTTGATACCTTTATCTAAATAAGAGACACGGAGGAATTGATCCTTACAAATTAATTAATATTTTTACAAATGCATCTTTCATGATTCATAACAAATTAACTAATATTTTTACAAATACATCTTTCCTGATTCATAGCAAGCGTTATATATGTCAGATTAATTAACATGGCATCTTTCCTCTTTCATAGCAAGCGTTATATATTTCAAATTAATTAACATGGCAAGGTAGGAAACCTCATAAAATTTCCGTGTAATTCTCAGATATATACAATTTCCAATTACTTCATTTAAATTGGCATCTTTCCTGAGAATTAATTAACATGGCAAGGTAGGAAACCTCATTAAATTTCTGTGTAATTCTCAGATATATATAATTTCCAATTACTTCATTTAAATGCAGTCTGGTAGTGTCATCCATAATTTCCAAAGTACATGTTAGGTCATTTACTGCACGTAGAACACAACAACAAACCACTATTGCTGAAAACTTATATTGGCGATACCTTTATTTACTTATATTGCCGATACCTTTATTTGCATGATATCTTTAGAACTGTGTCCCCATGTGTGAATGTGCATTAATCCTTGCAACAACAGATGTTAATCCTTATTGGGCAGGTATACCGTACGCAACGCAGCGACTTGTTTAATACTCATAGAAGGCCATAACTCTGGAAATGGCTTTGAAATAAGACCATAAATTTATCAACTCACCAAATGAAAACCCCAAAATAGTTCAAGATTAAGATTATTTCATGACTATGATCATCTTTATATAAATTTATTAAGATATACCACGTTTATATAAATTTAGCGGGATGGGTTTTAATTTGATTGGTTGACTGAATTAATCGAATGGTGTCCTGCCACATAGAAGGGCGTACAATATGGACCTCCATATATCGACCTCGTACGAGTACCCCTTTCCGGATAGCATCTCTGGAGCAGAATATCCCAATGTTCCTACGTTTTGTCTACCAACTGTAGAATATAGTTCAAGATCAAATACCTTTATATAAATTTAATTGAAATATACAATTTTAGCTAGCAAATTTAATTTATATACGAATCTAATTAAGATATTAATTTCACAGCAAAAAATAAGATACCAAGGATAGAAACGAAAAGATATGGTTTAGAAATTAATGTTGAAGGATAATTTTCCAACTTACCTTGAAATTGAATTCATCGATCAAACTTTCCAATTTTAAAGCTGTTACAAGCGGGAGTTCGATATAGAGATGTTCGAGATCTTTAGTCTCTATCAATAATTCTCTCTCTGGTATTGCCATTCCCAGAGAATTATTGATAGAGACGTAAAGCTATCGAACATCTTTATATCCAGAACTATTGATAAATAATTCCAGATGCATTGCGTTATTCTAGCGGCTTCTCTCCATCAGAAAGCTCGGAAATCATATAAAGCTTCTTTGACCACCTCTGTTTTCCTCGCCACTGCGGCTAGTAGCGCAATGTTTGCCGGATAAATACATCAGTAAAAACATCTCAGAAGACTTAAGAGTGACTAACCCTAAGCGCAGGCATGCAAATACAGGGTGTCTATGTTTTCTACAAATAGACGTATCCATAGGCGTTAAATGGAACACGCAAAAATAATTATCTCACTATACTTTTTCTGTGTGTGTCCCTATTTTCTACAAATAACAGGGGTTTTCTTAAAATTAGACTGTTTATCTGCATAAATCAGATTATGCATGAATCAAGTAATGTTTTTACCGAAAACCCACTTAAGATCTTGAGCGGCTGCTAAATGTCACAAGATCTTGAGTGCATCAAAATCGTAAACTGAACTCGACCATAACTAAACTAAAAATAGCTAACTGAACTCTATGACAAGTTCACCACCTGCTACCACGATTTGTCTACCACTTAACGGAGTCAATAACGCTAAGGGCATGCATGCAATATATCTATGCTCACCACTCGACGGAGGTCACGCTCCAACCCACAATATTGTAAAAAATATTTATCTCACATACATCACTCATGAGATTTGTTCTCTTTTCACTCTTTCATATATAATTAAGATTTTAGGTTGAAATGAATTTAAGCATCAAGATTTATGTTGAAATGAATTCAAGCATGAATATGATGGTCCTTTTTAGTTTTTCAAGATTTACCAAGTTAACTTGAAGAGTATCTTCTCTTTCTTGATATTTCTTACAAAGGTTTTAAAGAAAATTGTAAACTTCAAAATTATGTGTTACTAATGGATGAATTCTTAATTGTTCAGTCATCCACCAGGAAATTGTAGGGATTAATCTTATAATTGCTAGTTATCCACCAGGTTTTGATTAATTTCTCATATAAAATTTAGGGATTAATATTATAAAGCCAAGGATTAATATTAAAAACGCTTGGGATAAATATTATAAACCCAAGGGATTAATATTAAAAACACTTGGGATAAATATTATAAACCTGAGGGATTAATAGACCCAACATATTATCAATATTGTAAGCCCAAGGTATTAACAAACCCCAATACAAAAAATCCCAACTTTCCAAACCTAAATATCAAAATCTCAACATTCCAAATCCTTTTTCATTGTGACCGTGTGAGTGCTAATGACAATGGTGTGTGAGTGATAATGAAAATGGGGTTGACCATAGTTAACCACATTAGAGGGTTAACCATTAAAGGGTTGACCATGGCTGATCATGGTTGGCCATAGTTGATCATGGTTCACCATGTTTGATCATAGTTAATCACGGGTTATCATTGTTGACCTTAATTTACCATTATGTTTGACCATATTAAACAATAGAGACCTTTGTTGAACATTCTTGACCATCCTAACCATAAATACCTCTGTTGAACATGCTTGACCATCCTAACCATAAATATTTATTTTCAAACTTTAATATTATAAGTTGCATTGGTCAATTCTAAGCTAATAATGGTCAACTGACAAATCCATTGCTAGAGCCTTGCCTTAGCAAGGGCTAATAATGATTTTGTAACCACATTTAAAGTTAATTAATAAGCACATAAAAGCTTAATATTTACCATAAACTCATAGTAACACAAAATTCTTAATCATGAATATTCACACCCACTTTACCATGAATATTATTAACTTGTAGATAGATTTTATTGTGATAACATGACTTATCAATACTGGTAAAAGTCAAAACTCATTTCAAAATTAAACTATTTTATAATTACTTTATTTTAATTTTATTTTATTACATTTTTTTACTTAAATTTAAAGGAAAAGAAGTTATACTTTCAAGATAATCTAAATCCTCTACTCTCACTACTACTAAAAATATTTGGTGGACATTCCATATAGATTAAATCAAGATCTTAATAAAAATGAATTATAAGATTACTTTTATATAGATATGTGAAATTTATATAATATCATCCTACATCCATCTTAGCTCTAGATATACTAAACTTCAAGCAGGATCACATATCTTTTCACTCCAAAAAAAGGTTTGCACCTAAAGAAATTTGATCTTTAGACACTTGGTACATCGTCATCAACAATATATAAAGATATGTTCATAGAAATTTGCAAATATTCTTAAGAACATGATGATGTTATTAAAAACATGTAAATGGTATTGATTTGAGAATCTTAATAGCAATTAAGCTAAAGAAAAGCTTGAAAATTAAGATCATGAAAACATATGTATTTTATGAGAATACAAGTAAATTCTTAAATAAATATATTCTTGAACATCATATTTCCTCTTTTTATATATATATTACTGAGATAAATTTTTAGGTAAATAGGTTCTTGAACATCCTGTTGCACCCTACACATATATACACTTTACTTCACTTTAACATACGCTTAAGATACATATTTCATTCATATGGTTAAATGTTTAAACCAAAACACAACTTTAACCCACTATAAGTTA
>APFE030498692.1:0-42754 GCA_000404065.3 Pinus taeda | reverse complement strand
ATATAAATCCACAAAAATAACAATAGAGGGATTCTATGGGGCACAGTAATAATAATATGGGGGCAATAGGGGCACAAAAATATTAATAAAGGGTATAACTACAATAGTAATGGGGTAATCACTAGTATTATAGGGACCCAACAGTATTCTTCTGTGTTCATGTGCGATTTATTTCTCATTCTATGTTATATGTTTTCTATTTGATCTTGCTCAAAATTGATTAAGCTTCCACAAGTTTGTTTGTAGAAGTAGATCAAGTATTTTTCTTTAGTATATTGCATTATCAGGTGATCTACAGTGAGAATTTCTACATGATATAGAGCAAGTGATAAATTAAGAATAGTTCAATCAAGGGTTATTAACATGCTCCAAAATGTAAGAAAGAAAAATTCTTATAGAATTTTCTAGTTAATTTTATAAATGCTTCGAAGATAAAATTTTCCTATCGAAACTAGTCTTTTGAAATTTGAATTCCAATGTATGGTCTAATTATTAACCATTATTTTGGGAAAAAAATATGACAATGAGATTAATGAAGTAATCATAGCATGCATTGAAAACATTATGGCCAATCATGACAGCATGTCTTTTAAGTTCCCAATTTTATAGTGCATGCAATGCATTTCCAATTAAGTAATATCAAACATGTTTTCTTTATTCAAATTTCAAATTTATATTTTGCATTTGATCTTATTGAACCTTCTGAAATTTTCTATGGAACATGGTTTACACCTAAACTTATATGAGATAAACAAGCAAGAGAATTTTGTGACCAAATGGACACGTGTCCTATACCTAATAGGGGATTATATGGACGTTGCCAAATTATTCTTGGCTACTATGTATACCTTGAAACAAAGAAAAAACCTCTTAGGATGCCAGAACAATACCAAATAATTATGCGACTAAGCAAGGAGACCATAATGGCAGATTTCTACTTGTATAAGAATCACACTGTAATTAGGGTTTATGGATATGAAGGAGAACCTTTCTACTTGTCATCTTTTGTTTCGTCTTATATTTTTTCTAGTGAAGTAGCTAGGAAGATATTGAGTGTGGATAAGATACATTTCCTTTCTAAAAGAAAAAATTATATTTTGGTTCTACCTTCTAATTATAAAAAATGGAAACACTTGTATTGTTCGAGAAGCAAGTCTTACATTTTTACAATTGCAAAAGAAATGTTCATAGATATATGACCCTCACTATATCATTTCCAATTAAGAAAAAATTAATGTCTTTTTATTTATCACCATTATGGTAATCTTACTTTGGAAGCACAAACTAAGATTAATGTAGTTTAAAAAGAAAGAAATATTGTGAATATAAATGGAAAACCAATTGAAGATACCACTAATAAGAAGCATTTTAGTTAGTATACAACCACTTTTGAAGCAACAAAACCAAAGTGTAATGAGAATTATGTTAGTCCTATTTTGAGTAGAGCTGAAGATATTGTTGAGACGATGGTAAAAATGGCTTATGTAAATAATATAATGGAGTAATATTCTAAGAAGAAGGAATTAACATAAGTAGCCTCTAAAGAGAACTAGAATGTGAAAATGATGAATCTCAAGATGAGCCTTTAAAACATGTTGATAACGTATTAAGAAAGATATAGTCTGAGAATCCCGAAGAAATTGTAGTAATTATATATTCTACAATCACTTCAAATTTTTTAGTTAAAGATAACAAATCAACGTTGCTTGTTTCAAATATGCCTACATAAAGGACTTGAAGTCAAAGGAGAGAATTAGGTCAAATCACAATGTTTAGTCCATAACAAATGTTAGGGACACGGTTCTTATTTTCAATTGATCTTGACAAGAACATGTTTAATGTTTTAGTTATTTACCATAAAACAAAAGAAGGAATTGAATTGCCTACCCAAAAACCACTTCTGTTAAGGTTGACCTTAATCAAATAGATGCAAATGATATGTTAGAATGGAAAATATAAATAGGTGAAATGGTATCTACATGATTGATCTAGTCCAAAAAAGATGTTAAAATATTACATGTACTATTAGTCTATGAGTCACCAGTGATCAAATTTTTATAGCTTCAATAGGTTTTCAAATAAAACTTTGGTCATTGGTTAGTATGTCTAGGTATGTTACTACTTTCATTTCATGGTCAAAATGCCATCTTGGTCATGCCATCACTCCTTGTGATGAGTCATCAGTAAAATGTCTTGATCACCATCTCAGTCATCATCTCATGGTCAGTCATACTGCAAGGTTCAAGGTCAAAATCATTAGTTCATAGATCCATTAGGTGTCATTATTAGGTCAAGTCATCAAAAAGGTCATAAAAAGAGTCATGACATCATCTAGGTCATCATTATGGGAGTAATAATTAGGGAAATTGCTCTAAAATGATTTCTAAAGTACAATTCATTCTATATGAAGATGTAATTACTACATACTATAGTTCAAAATCGCAGTACACTAGCCTATCAAGTCATTCTGCAAAAAGACAAAGTGGTATCACATCACCAACCAAGGAAAAAATCGACCTCCAGCCTATGAAAAGACCAATAAGCACACCATTTACTCATTTCACTCTCATGAGGCAACTCCCCATCAACAAATAGCATTCCAACCCTCAGAGGATCAAATTGTTGTCTCCAAGCACCATTTCACCTCCCTTGCTACGTTTCTGGCAGCCCTTGCTGTGCTTTTGGTAGAAGTGTTGCGCTTTTGGAAAAGGAGAAAAATTGATCCAAATTTAAATAGGAACGCAAAAAATTACAGATATAACCATAAATACAGAGATGCAAAATAAATAATACTTCATTTCATTAATGTAAAATGTTGAAATATGCTTACAAATAGATATGGAAATAAACCAACTAGGGTGATGGTAGATTATCTCTGAGAAGAGATGTGGTGGCTACATGCCTCTGAACTATGTTACAATGAGGCTCAAGGGCCTTTTTATTATTGAAAATTAAGAGAAAACCATAAACCGAGGAGATGTAACACCAAGAGTTTATGGGCCTTGTTGGGGTTAGTTGGATAGCCAACTTCCCGGGGTTGTGACTTGGTCATATTATCTCCGTTTGATGCGCATGATACCTCATTGGAAAGATCCCTTCGAGGAATACAATGAAAAAGATGATTTTATCAAAATATTGCTGGAGATAGAGTGCCACAAAAACATTGTTTAGGGCCTTAAAACGGATCTGGAAGTTTATGACCAAAAAAACCGCTAAAAATAGTAAATTGTGCTACAATTAAGGAAACTGGAAAACTGAACGAAACAATGGTGGGGGTCTAAGTGGAATTGGTTGGTGGCCACCAATATCCACCTGGATCATTCACCCCCCTAGGAAGTAATAGTCCCCATTGCGTTGAATTCCTCCATGAGATGTGGAAACTTCTATTGAACTTGGTCCCTAGAGAGCTGTTCTGAAATCTCTGATGTGTCCAGTAATGGTGGGAAACATAGTCGAGGATGGTTCACATTGATCACTTGGTGCAAGTCAAGGAATGGGTGAATGCTTTTCTCCAAAGCATTGTTTCCCACAACCTTGGTAATGGTGTAAGGACCATATTGGAGTGGTCTGAGATTTCAATGGGCTCTTGTAAGGCGTTCTTTTGGTAGATGAAACCAGACTTTGTCGCCCACCTGAAACTTGTGTGGCACCCAATGATGATCATGTCACTGCTTGTACTTGGCATTTTTCATAAAGGAGCGGTGATATATTGGCGCGTTTGGTAGAGGTGCTCTGGGAGTCAGATTGAATGAATGTTTGACCTGACAGTATAGCAATACCCTTGTCAGTGAGGAGAAGATGTCCTTGTATCCTTTCATGATCATATCCACCTACTTCTTCTACTGCCTGGAGGAATCCATCCCGAGGGCCATGGATGTGATTACGATCTTACCCTTACTTAGAGAGTGAACCAGAAATAAAATAAATTTCCTAGTCTGGGAGATGAACTTACTTCCTTTCTTAACAACAATCAAAGAAGTAGCAGTAGGTGGGGCTACCTCTAGTATCCTGTACAATGTATTACACAAAGAAATAATAACAGTGAAAGGCCTTGCCTCATACACAACATGTCGCTTCCACAATTATGGTTGGCCTAATAATTCATCACAAACATCAAGTGGTGCAATATCACACAATACCTCATCTGTGAAGGGCTTGATGTTGTAGGGAAGGTGACACTGCTGGCATACTCGAAGATCTCGTCCTTGGTCAAGCTACCCAATGTTGTACAGTTGCAGGTGTGGTATGGTCGGTAGTCCCAGCCACTTCACAAACTCTACTGACATGAGGTTCTTTTGGCTCCCACTGTCAACAATGAATTGCAGCGGGGAACCCTTCACCCATGTCTGTGAGTGGAAAAGATGCTTTCCCTCCTCTGGATCTTCGGGCTCATTCTTATGGATCTTGGCAATGGCAACAGTGGCGTTTGGCTTCGCGTCTATGATCTGCTTCCCTTTATCATTCCTCTTGTCAGGTTCGGACTCAGCATCAAAACATGCATCTAATTCGAAGCCTTCAACTCGGCCACTAGCGACTACTTCGTGCGACACTCACTTGTATTGTGAGTGGAGCTCTTATGGAACTCACACCACTTTCCTATGTCCTTCTTTGACTTGATGGTGTTGTTATTTTCTTGTGGCTTCGATGGGTTGTCTTGGGTCACACAGTCTTAGCTTTTCCCTTGGTTCTGCAGTTTGGGGAAGCCTTTCCCTTGCTTCAGATTCACGTATCCAAAGTCTCACTTCCTTTTTTTAAACTTTTGCTCGATCTTGACAGCATATTGGTATGCCATGCCGAGAGAGGAGATGTCCAAGAACTCCATTTCGTCCTGGATGTACCTGTGTAGGTAGCCGCGGTACTTGAGTACCAAATGTTTCTCAGAATCCTTGATGCCCAACTTCATGCGCAGGGTATGAAAAGCATTGGTAAAGTCTAACACATCTTGGTCCCTTCCCTACCGCATCATGGTCCACTTTATGTATTTATCCTCATAGCTCCCGAAAGGGTAGTACTTCTCCTTGGTGGCATCACAGAATGAATTCCAAGTGGGAGCAACTGAAAATAGTGAGTTTGTACTTTCATCCTTTTGCTCACAGTAGGTTTCCTACCAGTTCTTAACGTGGGGGGCTGCTTTGAGAAGTGTAAAAGTGATCTTTTCCCGGCTCGAAAAATCATGAACGAAAAATATTCTTCTATCATATTTAACCATTTATCTACAATGTTTGCATATATCTGACCCTCAAATGTGGGAATGTCAAAGTTAACTTGTACCTTAAAGGGTGTGGCACTTCTAGAGTAGCTACTAGATGCGTTGCCCCTGGGTAACCGCTAAAGGATTTGGGAAAAGTTGTTCATCATTATGTTCCTTTCAGGGAAAATTTTAAGAACGCCCCCCTAAATTTACATGTATAATAAATGGGTGAATCTCCATGGTATATAGGAAAAATGGAAGGCGATTTTATCAATAATATGATATGTATATATAATTTTTTGGCGAATATCTCACTAGGCATGGCGAATATTTTACTCAATTATAAAATCTTGTGTTTATTGAATACACAAATGAAATCATTGCATTTCTTTAAAATATCTTTTGAAATCAAAATTACTGAAATTACATATCGATAATCTAGTGGGTGTAAGAAAAAATTCACCCGTGCCATTCATAGAAAGCATGAGAAAAATCCTAATACTATATATAAAACCAAGAAAAATTCAAATTCATCACTTCTATGTTCTTGTTTGCAATTAGAAAAATTACTCAAATTACAATCTGTTTACTCCACTTCTAGGGACCTCGTAACCACCCTGCCAATACACAAGTATGTTCCCATTTGCAATTAGAAAAATTACCCAAATTACAATCTGTTTACTCTAGCATATGTTGGAAAGTTATTGAAGGATGACTAGTGCAATCAATCCATTCCTTTTAGCCCTCAGTTTAAAATAGAAGTATACAAATATACTTGTCCAATGTCTATGATTTAACCATTCACCTTAAGATGTTTTTACAATATAATTTCCTAAGTCTATTTAATATCTTCATTATCATAAAAACCAACCTATATCCATCTTAACTCCACATCTCTATTTATCCCTCTGAGCACTTGGTAGACCCAGAATTAAGATGGATCTCAGATAGAATTTCCCCTTTAAATAGTCTATGCTCACATGAATACCATGGGTCAATACCATGGGTTATCATAAACCTAGAGCTTAAAAATTACTAGTAGTAATTTAAATTAATAAAATTAATAGTTGATTTTTATTTTATTTTTATTTTAACCAAGCTAAAATGTTTAACATACATTAAATTACAACATCCATTTTTACTCTTGATTGGATCAAATATTTTTTCACTCTATGCTAGTTTGCATATCACGATATTTGATACCTCTCGGGGGTTAGTAGATCCAGAGTAAAGATGGATCTATTCTGGTTTAATTCCCCCATTTAAATAGGCTACATTCCAAGTGAATACCATGGGTCAATACCATGTGCCATTTTGGTGAATACCATGGGTCAATACCATGTGCCATTTTTATTTTTATTAATACTAATATTAGGGTTAATAATGTTTTTTGCATGGTATTAATATAAAAAAATAAAAAAATGTTTTATTTGTTTACCATCCATCGTTTATTTAATATCTTTATTAATTTACGCATTCATAAATACTAAGGTGACTTATGGAGTAAATATAAAAAATGTTTTATTTGTTTACCATACCTCTCATTTATTTATATTTTTATTAATTTACCATACCTCTTTTACAAATATGGTATTTGGCCCATAGGATTCACTTAAATAAAACCTCTTTCTTGAGCCTTCATAAATAGAACGAGGGTTATGGACTAAATATAAAAAGAGGTTTTATTTATTTACCATGCGTCTAGTTTATTTATATTTTTATTTATTTACCATACCTTTTGAGTAAGTATAAAAAGACGTTTTATTTATTTACCATACCTCCACTTCACTTATATTTTTATTTGTTTACACCCTTGCATGTATATAAGGTGACTTATGGAGTAAATATAAAAAATGCTTTATTTATTTACCATACCTCTCATTTATTTATTTTTATTAATTTAGCATACCTCTTTTATGAATATGGTATTTGGGCCTTTGGCCCGTAGGATTCACTTAAATAAAACCTATTCTTGAAAATGGGCGAATGGAAGGTTGTAACTCCTAATTTCAAGGGCTAAATTTACCTTTTTTTCCCTCTCCCTTAAAATAAGGTGGGCTATTTGAGGTGATTTGTAAAAATGTACTATGATACAAAATATTTGCCCACTAAAAATTTAAAACCCCTTAATTTCGCCAAAGGGCGAACATTCGCCCCTAGAATCACCCCTAGTTCCTTTGTCGCTCGAGGGCTTCTTCGAGCAAGATTTTGATAGGATCTTCTGCCCCCTCATCTTTCTTTTCATCCACCATGGGAGGCCTTTGAGATTTTCGAGACTGATATTGCAAAGGTTTGACTAGATTGAGCCCTAACTCCTTATATCCCGACCTCATTGGGGACATGCAAAGAAAAACAGAGAAAGAGAAGACCACTCTAATACCACTAATCCAGATTTAAATAGGAACACAAAAAATTACATATATAACCATAAATAAAGAGATGCAGTATAAATAATACTTCATTTCATTAATGAAAAATTTTGAAATATGCTTACAAACAAAAATGGAAATAAACTAGCTAGGGCAATGGTAGCTTATCTCTGATAAGAGATGTGATGGCTACATGCCTCTTAACTATGTTACAATGAGGCTCAAGGGCCTTTTTATTATTGAACAATAAGAGCAAATCCTAAAAAACCAAAACCCTAACCCGAGGAGATGTAACACCAAGAGTTTATGGGCCCCGTTGGGGTTAGTTGGATAGCCAACTTCTCGGGGTCATGATTTGGTCATATTATCTCCATTTGATGTGCATGATACCCCATTGGAAATATCTCTTTGAGGACTACGACTAAAAAGACAATTTTGTAAAAAATTTGTTGGCAACAGATTGCCAAAAAAACGTCGTTTAGGGCCTCAAAACGGCTTTGAAAGTTTAGGACCTGAAAAACTGCTAAAATTAGTAAATTGTGCTACATTTAAGGAAACTGAAAAACTGAACAAAACAATGGTGGGGGTCCAAGTGGAATTGGCGGGTGGCCACCAATATCCACCTAGATCAAAAATCATCCATTCCAGAGGTTTTCTTCATAAAATTACAAGTCCAACACATCATCATCAAGTAATTGAACATCATTCACTCCTCCTTCATCCTTCTTTTCATCAGTTTGCTATGTAAGATTCAGTGAATCACCCTCTCCTAGGGTTTTGTTGTGTTTTTGGTCTCAGAGTAATTTTTCTTCATTGTTGTCGTAAAAACCTTATTTTTTATGCTCAAAAACCCACCAAAATAATCCATCTACCTCCCTTTACATGTTCCCATGCCAATTTCCCTCATTTACCTCACTTCCCTATAAACCCTAGCCTATACTACACTTATTAGGCTAGGTTTGTGTTTTCAAGTTTTTACCCTTTTCCCCTCATTAATTTCCAAAATTTCCACCTCCCTACACTCCCTAACACTTATCCCTATCCCCTAAAAATATCCCCAATAATTTAGACATCCCCTAACCCCTTCATTTCCCTCCTACTACAAGACAGTCCCAAATCCCATGTTTTCCTAAAACCAAACCTTTTTTTTTTCCCTCATAGTGAGCTAAGGTTTTACCATGGAGGAAAAGACCACACCCATAGAAAAAAATAAGTATAAAGGAGGGCAGATAATTAGGTTTGAGCCCACCAAAGTCCAAAAAATCATGGCTTCACCATTCCTCAAGCAATCTTTCCAAGATGTCGGCTGCCTTGTTTTCTGTGAGAAGATGCAAGAAGTAGGTTTCAATCTCAACTTGACAAGCATCTTTGCCATCAGTTTTAGGAGGGATAAGGCCAACATAGTAGGTTTGAATTCACTATTTCAGAAGAGGCCATTGCCATAGCCACTGAGATCCCTAACCATGGAGAAGTCTGGTTCAAAGGGATGGACATAGATGTCAAAAACTACAAAGCATTTTTGAAGCCACCTTACAAAACTACTCCAAAGAAAATTTTTCCCTTCAGACACTTGCTTGACAAGTATTCTCCTTTAATGAAGATGATCATGATTTACTTTACCTGTGAGGGTAGGTTTTCAAGGCTATACCAGTATCACATAAGACTACTCATGCATTTCACAACCATCAAACCTCTTAACCTGTCTCATTACCTATACATAAGCCTGATCAATATGACAGAGTAGGTACAAAGAAAAGGGAAATATCACCAAGCAAACCTATTTCATCATGGCATGGTCAAAATTATTAATTTTCATCAATTTTCATAGGTCAACTTATCTTGGGAGGCATTCATGCAGTCAACTTCTCTTTTGCCTACTACTAATCAACCTAGCAGTCAAAGTTCGCCATTGGAAAAATCACCAAGACCTCAAGAAGTTGGCTCTACAAGAAAAATAATGACAAGGACACCTAGGGAAAAGGTGAAAAAAACATATACCAAAGGAAAAAGGCTAGTGTTTTCTCCTGATAGTGTGGAAAGGGCTCAACCTACTATTGGTGGACAAGGGACATCAACACATCAACATGAGGTACCCTTGCAAGAGGAAGAAAAGGTACACTTTGATAGTCACATGGAAGACTTAGAAATGCATGAGGAGAACAAGTCGCCTGAGAAAATTATCAAAGAGAAAGAGGCAGAAATCACAAAGTTAAAGGATGACTTGGAAAAGGCCAACTTTATGATTACATTCCTATAGGAGAACACGCAACTCAAGGTAAATCAATTTTTTCTTTCAAAACCTAGGGTTGATTTGGTGGCAGATGATGATAAAGGTAAGAGTCTGATAGATGTTGAGAAACTTGAAGATAAGGGGCCTCAGATCAAGCCAAGGAGGCCAATGATCAGAGGACTAAAAAGAAAGGAAGCACTAGGGAGTGAGCCATCTCCTCCACTAGGTTAGCAAGACATTGAAGGCACCATTGCAGCAAAATTTGAAGAGGATAGAGAGTATTGGCTAAGCAGAGCCAATGAAAACTTGGAGATGCTTCTCAAGAAGGTTAATAGGGACACCAATCTTTAGAGACACATGGCCAGGCACTACTACACCAGGAACTGGATCAATAAGATCAGGGTTAGAAATTTGAAGAAGAAAACCCTAATGAGGCTAAGGAAGAGGGACAACTTAGATTTGTTGGCTGATGTTTCACTAATTTCTTATACTACCATTCACCAGCTTGAATGAGCAAGTCAAAACCAATTTTGAAGAATTTTTTGCAAATTTTGAGTTTTTGTGAATTCTTGGCAATTTTTGGAAATTTTTCACTACTAGAAACGCAACGAAAATTTGTTGCGCTTTTTCCTAAGGCCACCAAATGAAAAAAAATCCTACATGATTAAGTTTTGTTTGACTTGTACATGGAAAAAATGTCACTTTTGAACCATGTCAGCTTCCAGTTTGCAAGGAAAAGTAAAAAAAAGGTGCTAAAAAATGGGTTTCTGCCATTGTTTTGACACCATCGCTGGGATTCTAGAGAAATATTGCGAAAACTCATTTTTCTCAGCCTTGGAGAGGTAATTTGGCATGATCGAAGGCTCTACAGACAACTAGACATCCCAAGATTTCCAAATCTACCTTCAAATCAAAAATTGGATCAGGACAAGTATTCAAAATTTCCCTCAAACTATTCATCGTGCTTCTGTCAAATTCATTGTGCTTCTGACGAGATTCGCTGCACTTCTATCAGCAAGTGGAATTTTCAAGTTTTTCTTAGTCAAAGTCAAGTTTTGTGATGTAATTTATGTTCTAAGGTTTTCTTGTGATGTAATTAAATTCCATTGAGCTTGTAAATGTCAAATTAGTGTATATTCAAGCTCATTAATGCTTGTAAAATTCAATTAAGTTGGTTTTAGTCTAAACAGGGAGTTGGTTTCTAACCTCCCCAGTCTTAGGTATGGTTGGAGATATTCTTGTAAATAGTTCCTATGATGGTGGATTCAACCCCTGAGAGTGGGGAAATTCAACTTTTGGTATATATGTAGCCTGATATAAGTCATAAAGAGGGTTGGATGTTTGAGTTGGAGCTAGTGTACACTTTTTTGCAGTAATATAATATGCAATTGCAGCTATTATCTTGGGATTCTTGTGGTATGCTTTTGTGACAAATTTTTTCTATGTTTATCATTAAATTGAAGATATGTTTCTTTTTCCTACCATCTCTATTCTTTCTTGTGATCATCTCATAGGTATTTAAATATAATTCATAAGTTATATGCTCTGTTTTGATGAGATTTTCATGCTAGTGTTCTTTCTTCTGATGAGTGAATTCATGGTTACATGCTCATTCTGATCCTCTACCTTTTCATATCTACACCACCATGACAACCTATTTATGTAATTGAGCATACCTACCTTGCCCCATCATATCTCTGCAATTGATCATTAGAAATCGTAGCCTAGTTCCTAGACCCTTGAGCTTCATCCTTCAAGCCCTAAATTCAAACACCATTGAGCTTAATATCTGGCCTAACACATGATTTCCTCTCTAGTCACTTCATTGGCTGTAAGATCCTTGAGAGAGCCCTCTTTGATTTTGTAGGGCTAGCTACCAAATCTAAATATTGGTTTGAGGTTACCTCCTCCAGTCTCCTTTCTCAACCTTGGGACACTGAGTGCTAACATGTACTACTAAGCAAGATGGATACACAACTAAAAACTACAAAAATAGATATTAAAACAAAATACAAAAAAAAAAATAAAGGATTTGGAAAACCAAATTATTGTTATTTCATGGCATCCCAAGGACAGCAAGACCACCAAATTAATACTAGATTCTACAGATAAGGAGAAAAACACTTTGAAATCTACTTACAAATGTTGTGATTTTGAATTTAATGGTTTACTTAAATCATATAAAAAAAGAAATAAATTATATTTATAAGTTAAAGAGTTGGTGGAGGGCTTTGCGATGGGAACTTCGCCTCAACCCAACCAAGGCACGAGCTAGGGTTTTTTTACTGCAGTTTGTTGCAGCTATCCTCCCTGTGTCCTAGACCACTCGTTTACCATCTGTCGCTATCCTCTGAACTCCATTTCCATGGTCCGTCTATTTACCTGCATAACAACTTGAACCCTCTACTCATGATTTCATTTATTCTCTACCATTTACCCCATCTGTGGTTGTTAGGCCCCCTCAGCAACGATTATATCTGAATACAGCGGCAGCTAGCATGGCCCCTGGAGTAGTTATGGACACAGAATTAGTGGATTATTCAGAAGACCCTCTGATGGGTACCTCCATATTTGGCAGAAACCCAAGCATAGAGGGGTTATTTACATATAGAAATAACCTTATTGAAGCTATTGCTCCACTACCCTCAATCATAGGACCATCATGCTCGGTCATTAACCTACCTAACGCGCCACCCTCCTGGACACTTTTCGCTACTCCTCCACTGTCGCCTACCTCCATGCAGTTTGTGGCTCGATGCATCGGCCCTGACCTTACTGCTTGCTCCTCTGGATACCTTTCCCTATAGCCCTTTGTGGGTTCACACTACCCCTTTCACTCAGCTCTCAGTGCGCCTCCACTCTATCAAGGTCCCTCCTCCTCAACACCGACATCGTTCCATATCTTTGGTAGTTTCATGGAAATCCCCCCACTCCCGGACGTATTCCCCTCACACCTTGACCTGAACCCATAAAACACTAACCCTACAAACCCCTCCATGTAGCAGAGCACAAAAGGACACCACTATTGCGGATCATAGGCCTGGAAAATGACAGAGGTGTGTGAAATCAAATGTGCAAGACATAATAATCAATTGGGAAGAAGACTTTCAGTGGGGAGAGACCATGGACATGGTTGAGCAAGTCCTGGTTGGGAGAGTGCGGGGAAGGAACTATTTGGTGGTGTGAATTAAACAATGGGTTGCTGAAATATGGGGACAACACCTGGCAGAATTTCCCTTTGTACAAACCTTTGTCTGCGGTTGGTTCGCTCTGTGTTTTTCTTGGTCTGAATACCAAAACTGGGTCTTGTCCTCATTTTGCATATTGAATAGGCACCTGTGCTGTTAAGTAGATGGAGCCCTCTTTTCGATCTAGATAGGGAACAGCTTGGGGCTTAACCTATATGGGTTCGCATTCCTGGATTTCCGCCATAACTCTGGTTTGAGGACACCTTCAAGCGCATAGGAAACACACTTGGCACATACCTAGAATATGATAAATCGTATCTCACCATAGGGATCATGGCCTTCGCAAGGATCTTTGTACACCTTGACATCAAAGAAGGGTTACAAGAGAAAATTACCTTGCGTTGGAGGAACTACTCACGAACACAGATCCTCGACTATGAGGGGGTTCCATTTAGATGCAAGCATTATCATAAAGTGGGACACCTCTACAAAGATTGCCCTCTACTGAGGAAAGCGAGGATTGAGAATAAGGGGAAGAAAATTCCCACTAAGGATCATTAGGCACCGGCTGGTCACCCCCCTTCATCTGCAATGGAACATACAACTCCTGATGTAGTTGAACCTCACCCGGTCTTGGCATCACTGAAGAAGTGTGGGAAAGCATCTCTTCAGCCTCCCTCCCCACCACTGACTAGGTCAAAGGCGGCTGCAGATAACGCACTACCTTCAGGTATGTCATCTTTTGAACCTTGCTAATTTTTTTTCTCAAATGCATCTGATTGCTTGAATGTATCCTTGGGTTCACAATAGAGTTATGGTTTTATGCCACCTCCCTCCATTACCCTAGAATGTCTACTGCAACCCCATCCCCCTATTTTCTCTTATACTCCCCCTTCCTTCCCAGAGGAAAAATCATTAGATATCTCCACCCTTGATCCTGGCTCCCTCACCCAAAGATACCACCTTCGCTCCCTCTCCCAATCTCGGGCCCCGGATTCCATTGGCATTGGCTTGGTTTCTTCCCCCATCCCTCTAAAGCCACCTAGAGGTCGATCATCCTCCCTATCCAAAGCAAAACAACAGGCAGGGGAGGAGGTCATCTCAGGGCGCCAACTTACTCTCAAGAGGGTTCTTAGAGCATAGAATTCCCTGGGCTCGTCTCCCCCATGAGGTTGCTCTCCTTCAACTGTCAAGGGATTGCTAGCCCTGAGAAAAAAATAGCTCTACGAAGACTCCTTAAGTCTGAATTGATCGATGTTGTCTTCCTTAAAGAAACCTTGGGTCTTTTTAATTCCATATCTCACCTCCTCGAATCCATGCTCCCTGAATGGACCTTCCAAGCCATTGATGTAAATGGTCGTTCAAGGGGCATTGCCCTAGGTTACAATCGTCACCTTATCAAGATGTACAACATTTGGGGAGACATTGGATTCATTGGGGTAGACATCTTCTCATCTGTGTTGGGTACTGATATCAGACTACTAAATGTGTATGGGCCTTGTCATCATCATGAAGAATTCTAGGAGCACTTGATTTCCTTAGACATACTGCAGCCTGAAAACATCATCTTGGGAGGGGACCCAAATTTCTCTATGGGTTATTTGGAATCTTGGGGACACCATGCTCAGGTCGACCCTTTATCCGTCTTCTTTGAAAACATTCTGGAGACCCACAATTAGATTGATATCCCCTCTGCAAGCTTGCTACCGACTTGGAGGAACATAAGGTGTGGAAAGGATAGTCTTGCAAGAAGGTTAGATCGATTCCTCATCAAGGAACAATTACTAGAGAGAGGTATCACTTTCTAACAATGGGTAGGTTCAAGGGGAATATCCGATCACTTGTCGATTTTCCTTGATATTAGGGGAGGCATAAGAAAATCTAGAGTCCCCTTCAAATTAATTCCACCTGGTTGAAGGATGCCACCTATACCTGGATGATCACATACTTCTGGAAGTCCCACGCTCCCACTGCTGGAAGGAACATTATAAAAGGTTTTGTTAGCAATCTAAAATAATTGAAGAGGTTATCAAAGATCTGGGCTCATAATAAGAGAGAATAGGAAGAACAAAACCTTAGTCACATTGAAACATAAATAGCTGTGTTGGAGGACAAGCAAAGAGGGGTTTTTATATCAAGATAACATAAGGATAAGCCCACTGAATTAATAGTGAACAAAGGGAAATTTCTCAAAGAGAGGGAAGAAACATGGAGATTGCGAAGTAGAGCAATCTAGTTGATGGAGGGAGATGACAACACAAAATTTTTCCACAAATTTGCAAATGGACGAAAGGCAATCAATACCATTTGGAAACTAACAAATGAGCAGGGAAATAAGGTGGATACTTTCCAACAGATGGCTTGTTTAACCACATCCCACTTTAAGAAGATATATCATGCACCCCCCAATGCCACCTTGGCGGAAGTCATAAGAGTAGCACAACTTTTCCCTCGGTTCGTCGATCAGGAGAATGATATGGATTTGAACAAAGAAGTCAAACTAGGAGAACTGGAGGCCACTCTGAAATGGTTCAAGCTGGATAAGAGTCCTGGACTAGATGGCTAGTCGGTGGAGTTTTATATGGCTTTTTTTGAAATCCTTGGATATGATCTACTCAAGGTCATTGAGGTATGTAGATTGACTGACCATATGCATGGAGCCATTAACTCTAGTTTCATAGCCCTCATTCCTAAATCAGACAACCCAACCTCTTTCAATGACTTTCGGCCCATATCCATGTGCAATTGCATTTATAAAATCATTTCAAAAATCAGTGCAAACTTCCTTTGACCCATCCTCACCGCCCACATCTCCTCAGAAAAATTTGCTTTTCTCCAAGACCAACAGATTCATGAACCGGTTGGTACAGCTCAGGAAGTGCTACACTATCTAGACAAAGAAGATTAAAGGTATGATCCTCAAAGCAGATCTATCAAAGGCTTTTAACCGAGTAAGTTAGATATACATCAGAATGCTCCTAACTCATTTAGGATTCCCATATGGGGTTATAAAATGGATAATGTGCTGTATCACAAATATATCCTTTGGTGTCTTGATCAATGGAGCAACATCTCCCTTCTTTCACTCTGAAAGGGGACTTATACAAGGATGCCCCTTGTCTCCCTTAGTTTTCTTACTAGTTATGGAAGGGCTCAATAGACTTATCAAACATATGCACCACATAGGTCAACTATTGGGAATCAAGATCACTAGCAGATGCATGATAACACACCTCCTCTTTGTAGATGATGTGTTAATTTTCCTCAATGGGGGAATTGGGGATTTGACTACTCTTCAACATATTATCACCCTTTTCCAAACTGCAATAGGTATGGCCATAAATAACTCGAAATCCACCCTCACTGTATTTGATTTCTCTCCTCATGAGATACAATTTTCCCTTCACAGGTTTCCTTTCACCTTGTTATAGTTGGAAGAGGGCCTCAGATATCTGGGCTACAAGCTGAAGCCACATGGCTACAAAATAGTTGATTGGACATGGTTAATCTCAAAGCTAGAAAGAAGGCTTAATATCTAGTATCATAAGTATCTTTCCAAGGCAGGAAGACTCGTTCTCATCAAAGGTGTTCTCGAAGCCACTCCGGTGTACTGGATGTCCATAGCTTGGATACCTAGAGGAATCCTTTCTAGAATACAAAACCTATTCTGCAGGTTCCTCTGGAAAGGAAAAAAAGCAGGGAGGATTTTTTCATGGGCAAAATGGGATTTGCTCACCCACCCAAAGAAGAGGGGAGGTTGGGGAATAAAAAAACTGGAAGACTTCTCCTCTACATTGGCGGCCAAGCTGGGCTGGAAGCTAATCAGTATAAATAGCCTTTGGACTATGGTGGCCTCCTCCAAGTACATAGCTCCCCTTAACATGATGGATTGCTTGAGACAGACAAGCTGGAACAAAACAGGGATCTCGGTCATTTGGAAAGTAGTACTAAACTCCTTGCCACTCATTTGAGATGGTCTCACTTGGAGAATTCAAGCTGGCACATTTGTTCACATTGGGCTGGACCCTTGGATTGGGTGTGAAAATGCCCACAAGTTACTTGAAGAACTCAAACTCCACCTTATCAACTTTGGCATTACATACATCAATCACATTGCTAACATGGAGAGATCCATCTTTCCCCATCAAGCATGGAAATCTTCCCACAATTTGCTCATTTCTCAACAATGGCACCATCACTGGGAAGACTCACAACTACCTTAACCAAATCCCATATCATAATATTTGAAGGGGACGATGAGACTATTTGGGTAGATGCAAAAAATGGCTGGTAGCCACCCAAATAGGGATATCTATGTCTTGAAAACACACAAAAACCACAACCTATTGATTTATGGTGGAAGGGAATGTGGAAACTCAAAGCTCCACCTAGAACCAGGCTACTCATGTGGTCAATTTTGAAAAACAAGATTCCCACCAGAGACAACCTGATCAAGAGAGGACAACATGGACCCTTTTGGTGCTACCTATGCAAAGATTGTACAGAATCAGTGGACCACCTTTTTCTCACCTGCCCCATCACTGCTGATATTTGGAGAACTGTCCTCCCGAACACCCCTGCTCAGGCCACATGGAGGGGATAGACTATTAGGGATGTTTGGTCCAATTGGTAGACATCTGCGACCCCATCAAAAGTCAATAACCTCCCCCTCCTCATCTGCTGGGAAATTTGGATTGCATGCAACCACCTCATATTTCAGGACACCACTCCCCACAGGCCCACCATCTCTGTCCGACTTCTGGAAAATTACAACAACATACTGGAAGATGATGAAAATCCACCCTCCAGACATATCATTTTGGAGATCATTGATCACACCCAACCATGGGCTTATTTCAACGGATCATCGGAAGAAGCAGGGTGTGGGGGTGGTGTCACACTATATCTAACTAATTCCCATCACTTTGAAATACAAATGGGGCTAGGAATGGGTACTAATAATTATGCAGAGGTCATTACAGCCAAACACCTAATATAGTTTGCCATTGAAAAACATTGCGGGAACCTACAAATATTTGGGGACTCAAAAATAGTTTGCAATTGGATCAATAAAACATCAATATGTCATGCATACACTCTAAGGCCTATCTTGGATAAGGTCCATCGACACATTCCTTTTTTTGACAACTTTGCATGTCTTCATATATACAGAGAATGCAACACACTTGCTGACAAGATTTCCAAGGAGGCAGCGGTCCGGCCATGCGACACATGGATGATTCAGGAGCAGAGGAATGGAGACCATTATCAATATTATCATTACCTTTTTATGGACCAACCAGTGTAGGCTCAACTGGAGCTTGTTTTTTTATGATATGCTTATTATAATAATACAGGACTATATATTTTTCAAATGCATCTACAGATACATATACTCTTTGCGCAGAGTATTTATATTTTTTGAAAACAATACATGAACATATCTAAAAACAAAGTCACCCTGCGTGGAGAACTTATATATTATGTTTTTTTCTTTACTTGACAAGTTCACAGCCTCTTTTTTCTGCATATGCAAACATCATTTACAACATGTAATTTTCCTTAATATAATGAAAATTACAATTTTTTTCCAAAAGGAACAAAGTTAAAAAGTTGATTAATGATATAGGAAAGGAAAACTCTTAGATACAATGTATTCAATAAAAGAAGATGGAATAAATTCCATGAAAAGTAAAAATTATATAAAAAAATAACGGAGTATATAGTAAAACTTGATTCTATCTCGAAACACAATATTTCTACTCCTAATGCAATAAAAGGTGCTTATAATCAATCATTTGAAAGGAATTAATATTTCCAACTTAAACTTTTAGAACGGAAAATAGAAATTAAAACTTGGAATTTGAAAAAGAATATGTAAAGAATGAGATTATCAAGCAGTTGCAACATGCTCTCACGAATAAGGAATCATAACTACAATCACTGCAAAACATATTAAATTTAGTCAATGGGAAAGAAAACTCTAATGAAAGCAAACAAAGACGTTTGGGTTGGTATCAAAACACACAATGTTTTATTTCACAAGTGCGAGTCTATCCCCCATTAAAAAAATGCGTTGTTGGATATTAAGAAACTAATTATCATAGGAACTAAATACAACGCTAATGCTTTAGGAGAGTGCTTCCTTAAGTAACCCATTTATTATTACCAAGTCCAACTCAAAGCTTATTCCTTGAAATTGAATAATTACATGCAATCTTCAGAGGCATCAAATTGACTTCAGATTAATAATTAATGCTTGAGGCTATAAATTATTTGCATAAGCTAAATTCTGTTTTGGTAATGCTCAATCCAAGAGCTCTGGTTGAGATATGTGGAAACTTACTGCAATGATATAGGAAATAGGTTTGACATCATTGAAATGTAGAAATTCAATTCAAAAGAAAATCAATCATTTTCAATTTGGACAAACATGAGATATAAGAGAAAGAAAACAAAAGGTATGAACACAAATCTAAAATCCAACGCACTCCATTGCACGCTACAATGTAAAGACATATTGATTGTTGTGAATTCTCAACGTCAAAAAAAATCACTACAATGGTCTATATGGTTTGGTTTCTTTGCAAAAATAAGAATATAATTGTTAAGTAAATATAAAAAATATTAAGCTTATAATGAAATTATTTTATCATTATCAAATTCCTAATAAGTGAGAGAAAGAATGAAAATACTTGTATAGTTAAATCCCACCAATACATGGTTACACACACATAAATGATCTTATCTCATTAAAAACCCTAAATACATTCTTATCTTTTTAAAAACCCTAAATGCATTCTTGATCACATTGTCTATACAAAACAACCATACATAACTACAAAAAGGGTTCAAAAACATTCATCCCCTTATAAAAAGAGGATTATTTCCTCTAATAAGATCTTAGATAAGATCATTATACTCCAATAAACATTGAAATAAAGAGTATAGTCTATATCATTACATATATTAAGTATCACAATTAATACTAAAAGATTTGAAATAAGTAAAAGATACCAAATTTGGGATCAAAATTCATTACTAATAGAAAAAAATAGACCATTTTCAAATTTTGTGTGCCATTGTTGCATAAGTCCATGTGAATCTTCATAGTATCGTTCTACTTTTATTAGATGTCTCTTGAAAACACATGCACACACACACATAATCAATTGGATGTGGTTTGAATAAATAAGAGGAAAGTTGTCATCCTCCCTTACATGGGTTTGAATCACACTTTGCAACATGCTTGATTTTTTCTTGAGCCAATTGTTGACCATTGACATAAACTTGTACCATGGAATGAAGGGAAGCACCTAATGAGTTACCAAATGAATTCCATTAGAAAAAGGAGAATGTATATCATATTCATATATATATATATATATATATAGCTTGAAGAAACTTGCTATGTGCTTTTCCTCATTTTAAGGATGGTACTAAGGGTATGAAAGTTTGGGACTTTGTCATTGTAAGGCTAAATATTGTTGCAACAATATACTCATTAAGAACTCAAACATGTCACATGAAGGAATCGAACTATGGTAGGGAGAACAATACTCATTCTTTCAACCACCTAATGTCAACCCATTTAACATAGACATCGACACACACACACACACATGCCACTTTATTTTTTAACTTTTAAGTTATTCTACTTTTTTTTAATACACATCCTATTGAAATCCATTAGGAACCTCCCCTCATTTTGAAAATGATACCTAAGTTAAATTGGATTCTTCATAGCTTAAGGCCAATACAACAATATACTTGTTAAAATATCAACATGCCAATTCAAATAATTGATCTTGGGTGGGTAGGATAACACTCCTAACAACCGCTTAGGTTAGACCCAATTGAAAACACAAATTCACATATTAATTGCATATGGGATTAGAATTATAAGTGTATGTTAAACAAAGTTTATGTTCAAATTATAACACTTTCCCAAAGTGGGTTCATTATAAAAAAATGAGACATGTTACACAACATTTTGTCACTGTCTCTGTACTCCCCATTCCTTGATCCTGGAGGACCTCTACAGTGAACCCCGCATGCTTTGCATTCATGAAGAAAATCCCATTGTGTCCCTCTTCATGAGTAGATAAATTCCTTTTTGCACCATTTCCCTTGAAACTTCTGTTTTCCTCAGTTTACAAGACCGACACTAATGGCCTTTGTCTCCCCCGCACCAATTTGCAGAGATCAACACTATTCCTCATGCCGACCGGAGCGATTGAGCTGTGTCGTATTAGTCACGCTAGTCCTATTATGGAAAGTTTTTTAAATTAGAGTTGAAGCTTCCAACTCTAGAAGCTTCGTAACGGAAGTTTGGTACATGGTTTGGCCATATGGGGTCGAGGATGATGGTTTGGGCTCAATTTTCCTATAATGTTGGAACTACCTAAAGGGATAAGACCTTCTCCCATGAGAATAGGATCCATCTCACATCCATATTTCCTATATAAACCTCCCTTCTTCCCAAGCACAAGCTAGCTAGAGTGTTGATATTAGTGTTCTTATGCTATTTTGGTGGAGTAGACAAGCAAGCTATTACTAGTTGTGTGAGGGAGAAGTGTGATTTGGTTTGGAGTGAAGCCTAAAGGGAAGAGATTTAAAACTATTGTTGCTTGAGGCCATCATGGAATGCTAGCAGAAGTGTGTAGGAACCTGGTCTTGTCATAAGAGGACTGCAACGTCAAGATGAATGGTTATAATCTCTCTTTAATATTAATATATGCAACTATCAATTGATTTGCTACATGTTTTGTAATATTACATATTCATGGCTTAATGTGTCTTGACTTGTTAAGTAGGTTGAATTGAAATTTGTCTATTATCATGTTTGTTGTCTGTTGTTGTTTACTTGTTTCAGATGCTTGAAGAAGGAAGCGAGAGATAACTGGAGCAAGTGAGCGAGGACATCATCAAGCAGGATAAGCAGACCAAGAGGTAGCCCCTCTTGATTGATTCTAACCTAAGGAAATATTTCATAGAATGTATCCGTTGTGGCGAAACCCATTATCGGGCTAGAGGAATTTGTTCGTATCCGCACTTATAATTTTACTTCACCACAAATTGGTGACTCTGTTGGGGATCCCAATCCTTTTGTTTATCTTGGATTTCATGATTTCGTGAGAAATTTTCTAGTTCCACGTTTTCCCTTTGGTTTTGTTTCTTTTCTCTTGTTTACTGGTCTGAGTCTAAAATTCATAGTAGAAAATCTGGTCCTTGTTTCATTTTTTTTCTTTTTTCCTTAGCTCCCTCGATCAATGCACATAATTCGCTGACAGTTGCGTTGATCAGCAAGAGTTACTGAGAAATAGATGCGTTGACCAGCCTCTGGTGCTTGTTGTCACTTAGGCAGCTGCACCGATGCCTGTAAGTGAAGATTAGGGCTTGACCCCAATCTTGGCCAGTGTGTTCTGCTCATGTGGTTTTGACCCCGTAAGCCTTTTGGACTGTTTTCTCCTTGATTAGAAAGCTAATTTTCATTTGGTTTTGTTTTCTTGTTGGTTTATCATCTTTCTACTTGATTGACTGAGTCATTGAGTGGCCAGCGAAACTAGGGCATCTAGTTGGTCATCCATTCAACAGTTTTCGAACTCACTAAGTTGGGTTGTAGGTGTGATTACTCTTTGAATTTTTTTTTGGTCCTTTTTACGATTTTTTCCTCTCTTTGCACAAGTCTGAAAAGTTTTCGTTTACTTGCCTAAACGTTTCTTTTCTAGCATGGATTACGTTGCTCGTCTTGTGTTTGGTAAAGTCAATATTTCATTGATCTGAATGAAATTCTCTTTTCATGTTTTCATCTGCTTGGAGAGCTTATTGTCTCAAGAATTTTTTCATGGAAAAATTATATGTGAAACGTTTGTATCATTGTTTCATGAAAAAATATGAAATTCTAGCTTGTTGCATCATTATGTTAAGATAATTTGCATCATTTAAAAGACTAGAATTACATCGGCATTTGAAAAAGGAAGATAATTTTTTGTTTTTGAAAATAGGTAAGTGCTTGTCAGGAAATTAGGAATTGGAATGCATTTTTCATTAGTTTATTTTTTGAAAAAGTAAGGTAGTGAAAGATCATTTCATTTTCAGTTGCTTGATTGTTTGCATTTGATTGAGTAGTTTCTACCCTCTCTAGTGTAGGCATTTCATCGAATTGAAAGGGTCTTGTCTCATTTAGTCACATTTAAGTTTTTTTTAGTAGCATCGCTAAGACCTGAAAACTGAAACATAACTCAAGATCAACTTTAAAATGAATTCAATTAACCTAAGGCGCATTTGACATTCACGATCATATCTAGAAGGTCTAGGCTAGAGACATGTTCTGGCGTCTTTAAACCTAGCAATTGTCATTAGCTTCGACATGAGATAGTGCTAGTATGGATTTGTGCTCCCATTATTGTCGAGTATATAACGGAAGACCCCACTAGGTTGCAATCCTTTTATCCTTAGGAAGCCGAGTCAGCCACCTTGCAAATGTGATACATCGAACACAACATTCGGGGAGATTTGCTACTTGTACTTCTTGGTTCGCTAGAAGGTATTTTGCAGTTCACGGTTGCCTGGTAACCCTGTTTACCTAAATCATCCAGAGCATTCATTTGATTTTTTGACTTATTAAACTTAAAATATCATTCAAGCACTTGTACTTTCGAGCTCGTTTCCAATCGAAAGCGATAGAGTCATCTTTGTTTCTTTCTCGACTCTTAAAAAATGAAAGAGCATCAGTCTTTTATGCATCTTAATAATTGATTGCCCATGATCCAAAACACCCTGTTAGTTTTTTTGAGACCAAATCGTGAGTTTCCTTAAAAGAACATTTTAAAGCGTTGGATTTATTTGTTTCATCAACTAAGACAAGGTCATCATGGCTGAACCATCTGGTTCACCCAATTCCTCTTCCTCTCCTCTATCTGAAATATTTTCTGAGGAGCCATTTCCTAAGTTACCAGAGTCACTCGAGGACCAAAATGTTGAACTCACAATTGTTTTGAGTGTCCAACTGTTGTCATCTCTTCCTTCGCCTACTCTCGATACTGGGTCATCTACTGATCTTGGCCCAGAATCTCTGGACAACCCTGTTCAAACTCCAGAGAACTCACCAACTACTAACGGTCAGCTTGGACTGGTTATATACCCTTCGAACCCTCTATTTGACCCTGTTGTGATATCATCGTAACATCCTTACAGTCCGTATGACCAACCGAGTGTTCCTTTGGAACTATGCCCTCATACTCGTTCGACCATTCATCGTCATTTGTTTTGAAACATGGAACCCGAAGGCAATGCTCCAGTCACATCTCTAGATGAGTCTAAAGTTTCTACTCCACACACTATTGAGGGGGGAGAATTGCAATTGCAGTTTCCTCCAAAGGGTTTCCCTTTTTTGGAAGGTATTCCCACCAGTTTTCCACCCAACTATGTGTCTTTGGCACAGTTGGTTTCAAGTACACTTAGTGCCTCATCCCTTTACCATAATCATGTATGGGTGTCAGGTGCCAAGCCTATGTCAGGTTTGTTCATTATGAACATGACTTCCCAATAGGCTGTTACTTCAGTCCTGGTGCAACCCACCATTCCGAATACTCTTGTATCATCAATCCCAGTTACACATTAGGCACAATTAACAGTTTCAAAGATTGTCTCTATCAATTCCTCTGTCTCGCTAGTTAGTGGCTAGATTGTGCCACCCCCTAGGAGGCAGAACTTGAATGTTTCTATGGTGAAGGTGCCATTAATGTGAGCGGCTCACAAGCTCACATGCTTGGTATAAACCAACCTTCTTTTGGTATTATTTATAACCTTGTTGATCCCACTGGATTAAGCAATACCCAGTACCAACAGGTTCAGAATATTGTTGGTCCATCTGGATCAAGCAATGTTTAATATCAGTAGCCCTATGGGGCTTAGGTCCAATACCAAAACCCTTACGTTCCATATGGTTCTCAAGGAATGGTTAATCAACCTTACACCCTCCAATATGGGTAGTACATCCAACCTGGCTATGGCCAAATTTCGTTCGGTAATTTCCCGAGCACTGTTCAAGTACCCTTGCAATAGCAAGGATAGCCTCTACAATAATAAGGGTAGCCTTTGTTACCACAAGGGACACCTTTGTTTCATCAAGGGATCTCCATGTAACATCAAGGGCAAATTATCCCGTAGAAAGATCACCTGCAACAACCACAAGGTCAATCCCTACAACAGTTGCAGCAGGCTGCACAACAGCAGATGCAGTATGCTCTGCACACCTCTCACCCATGTCCTTGCAGGGCCAACCTCTACAGCCCCAGGGACAAATTTTGCAACTACAAGGTTAACCCTTGCAATAGCAAAACCAACCAGGGCAGCAACAACCCTTGTATATAAATCAACAAGCTCAACCTGTTGGGTAGCGAAGGCCCCGTGTAACAGTTTTGGGACCTAAGTCCACAATTTTGGGAAAAGGTATGGTAAAGACTCTACGAAGTGTGTGGAGCGTGAATTGTAATGAGTCAAGTCAAAGGATTGTCCACCCAAAAATAATGTAAAATAATAGGAAGTGAGTCAGTCTTCCCATGGTCTGCGGACCATGGGAATGTATAAATAGAGCAAGGCTCTATTGATAGAAGTCAGGTTTTTTGGAGTAGTCTTTGTCTTGGATATTGGTATTATGGTTGTGGGAAGACAGTATTTTCTGTGTCTATAAGTCTAAGTCAAGGGTGTTGGTAGAGAGATAGAGGCTTTGTAGTTGTGTGTGTAGAGGCTTGGTAGAGTCTGCAGCTATGTGCGCAGATCCCTGCAGCTGAGTGCACAGGGCAGATCTGGTTATATTGGTGAAAGGTTTCAATAAATATAAAGTGGTTTTTGAAGTATCGTAGATATATTGTGTTCTGATTTATGCATATGTTATATGAGTTTATATCTTTTTATAATTGCGTGCACTGGGTTTTTTTTTTAAATATTTGCTTAAAGACAGTAATCAGAAGATCAGATCTATAATAATTTCATTAAGAAGAAAGTACCCCCGCACATATCTTTGTGTAAGCCTGATAATAATCCAGAGTAGTGCGAGGCCATAGAACGGTGTGCGACCCCTCTAGACCACATCAAGACATCCCAAGGGTGCAGAAACCTGGTTCCAGCACCCTCCCCTACTACCTCAGGTGAGACCTCAGTCCGTGCTCTGTGGAATGTTGCCAAAAGGGCCACTAGCTGAGGGATTTGTTTGGCTAATAACTCTTCTGAACCTGGGTCATGTCCTAATAAGCCAACAAATGGTTCTGTTTCCAAGACCGGGATCTGCCTAAGGGATGTCTAATGTCAGAACACTGGAACCCTACAAAGAAAGAGCTTGAATATTGGTTGGATTAGAAGCTTTACGAGTTCATGGTGAAAGAAAATAGAAATCCATAGATATCCAAGGAAAGTTGGTTGGATCGCTACATATACATGGAAATCCACGAGATCTTTTTCGCGTCCTTCTCGACAGAGTTGTATGAATGGATTGCGAGGCTAGCTGACAGTGTGGGAAGGTGCAGACTTGATAAACCAATAGTGTGGACTCTAGAGCTAGTGCGCAGGCTAGAAGCATCTGAAGATAAGATCGTGAGGGTGGTAGATCATTGGCTGCATCGAGTAATAGGAGGGTTCATCACTGAGTTCACGATAGACACCACTGTAAGTTACAGTGAAGCAAAAAGGTGTTTCCTCTAAGGACCGCGGGGTAAGTACATCAAATCATTGAATACTTGGATTAAAATGATGTTATGTGAGAAATGGGTTATGCGAATCCATTGATGTTTGGGGTAACGCGGAGCAGAAGAGGCTACCAAGGGATCGAATGTTTAGAAAATAGTCCCCTAATTTCACGATCGTGAGAAAGCGAAGAGGAGCTCGTTGGGTTCTCTCCGAGAAGCATGGTCTGGTTGATAAACCAACACACTCCACTATTACCACATCCACCCATGCCATCGACTACTTCACCTACGTCAACCCTGCCTTCATCAACCCCATCTCCACCTACCCCACCCCCACCACCTCCAAGGGTTGGAATGGCGAATTCAATCAAGTTGTCTGTATTTAGGGGCATAGGAAATGAGGCACCATATCAGTTCTGTTTCATGGCAAATGCAGTATGGGAAGCCCAAGGAATTACGGATGATAACCTTAAAAAGGCCACTTTGGTGAGCGCGATGCAGGATCGCACACTGACGTGGTATATAAAATACTCTAGCGATCACTCGAATGCAAGAATAGCGGTGATTCAGGATGCGCTAAACAAAGAATTTAGCCAACCAAAATCGGAAACACAGTTGATCATCGGGTTTAAGGAGATCGCGATGATTCCTGGTGAAACCTCGTGGGATTTGGACCAAAGATTTAAAAGTACAATCCGTGAGGCAAACACGACACTGATGGATGCGCAACACTGCGCATAGTTCGTGGCGTCATTGAAACCACATCTGAGGATGGCGCTATCACAGCAAAAGATCTCAACCCAAGCTAAAGCACTAGAGACAGCAATGAGGTTGCATGAGACTCTAATACAGGATCCAGGGTTGGGAGTTCAGAAAATCCATGTGCAACTGCAAAATCTATGTTTAGAAATTCAAAGCTTAAAACAAGGAAGGGTTCCCCGATCAGAGGCGCGTAAAGAAATAGGATGCATTAAATGTAAAGGTCAAGGTCACGATAAAGACCATTTCCCCGTATTCGCGAATTATTTGGCGGGAGGGGGGCCGATGCCATTAAGGCTGGAGGTACAAGCAAGACCAAGTGTTGTGCCTGCCCTACGGTGCGCAATTTGTCAAGTAGAGGAAAGCACGCAACATACAACTTCCACTTGTTACAGAAGTATACCTAGACTCCACAGCAGCTGTATTGCAAATTTTGTAGGTCAGTAAGCCACGATGAGTGAAGTTGTCAAATTTACGAGCTAATGATAGAGAGGACCCTAGCCTATCGAATGTAGACTGAGGCGCGAGGTTTCAACCCAGCCACGGGGCCCCATGGGGGATTCCAAGGATGCGGTCGAGGAAGAGGAATGGGGCCTGGATGGGGCCGCGAATAGCTGATCTATTATAATTGTGGCGGGTCGAGGTATTACCCTCGCGATTGTATGAACCCTACGAGAATCTCATGTCTGTACTGTGAGCAGTTTGACCATGAAATGGTAGACTGTCCGACGCTAATTTCCCATATGTACGAAAAGGGGGTCTTACAGACCACTCCAACTTAAAATGTCCAGATGATGAAGTCGGAACCACGCGAAGAGGACCCCAACCTAAACATGGAACTAAGGAACAACACAACTACAGGGGATATGCGTCGAAACAGCCTACAGAAGATGAAAGGGGTCGCGATGCCCCTACAAGGGAACTTGACTTTGAGATGGAACAGATGAAGAAGATGGCTAAGGAAGCTTAGAAGAGCTTCTCGAAAGTCTCTACTCTAGGTAGAAGGGATCTAATTGAGCTGGGAATGGATCCCTTTATGCTTACCACCTTTTTAGACACTTGTATGAAGTTTTTGCATGACAATAGAGCTGTTAAAGGACTACAAGAGCTGATCACTAAGTGTGCAGGGTCAGGGGAGCTGTGCGTAGTCTGGAAACTGAGAAAACACGCTTTTCACACTAGACGGGAGATGCGAATGATGGCACAAATCGGCGAGTATGAGATGGACCAAGTCATTCTGGATTTAGGGTCAGATGTGAACGTATTGCCTAAGAAAACATGGGAAGGCATGGGTAGGCCTACACTACAATGGTCTTCAATTCAACTACGAATGGCCAACCAGCAGAAGATCTTACTAATGGGAAGATTGCAAGGGGTGACAATGGACATCGAAGGTGTCAGTACGCAAATAGACTTTGAGGTGATAGAAATTGTTGATAATAGCAATCCCTACCCTACATTGCTAGGGATAGATTGGGCCACGGACATGAATGGGGTTATTAACTTAAAGAGATGAAAGATGACATTTGAGAAACAGTCTCTATGTGTAGTAGTTCTGTTGGACCCCATCGAAGGTGCACGCTACACTGAACCTGTGCGTGAGGAGGACAACGATGATGAACTGGACTGCATCTACCAGATAACAGTGCAAGACCAGGACTAGGTGACTCCAACAGCGGTCGAGAGAATCTCATGGGAACACGATAGTTCCTACACATTGGACTCTTATGAAGAAACAAGTGATGGCAGAACTGACTACAGGAGGTCACGACATTAAATTGTAATATGATGATTAGAATGTTGTGACACATAACATCCCAAGCAAGGGAACTACCAACCGAGGAGGGAACCACGCACACAGAGGAAGCTATATATCACTGTGAAGAGATGCAACTAGAACAGACACAGCATGGTGTGCAACTAAGGGTGCTATGTGTGACATTGCACTAGGTTGTAATACACATTAGGAGACGTAGAGCGCTAGGTGCGGATATAGAAGACAGCCGCATGTACAAGTTAAAGGAAAAAACTTTTGCCAGCTGCAGGGGGTGCAGATACATGTTGTGCGAACGCCCACCCAAGCAAGAACTAAAACTCTAAGTCTTCCACAACAACAGAAGAAGTGATGCATTTTAGATATTTGCACCCACACGATTGTGACTACAGGGGGAAGCTGGCACAATGTTTGCAAAAGAAGATGAAACCATGAGAACCTGCACATGACAAGGGTTCGATGGAATTATCGGACTAACAACAAATGAAGGAGGGCGCAGGTGATGACACGGGATGAAATAGAGTGGAATGAAGCAAATTTCCTGATTGAGGTAAAAAACGAAGCAATTCGAGGGTTGCTTGAAGTCATTCAGCACGACAGCAGTAGGCTTCGAAAAATTAATGAAGAAAGGGCACGGTTGGAGAGGAAAATTGCAATGTTGGATGAGGATATCTGCAAAATACAAATGGTTGTCACACAAACAGGTAGTGTGAATGTGAAAATAAGGAGCCTGGACCTGGTTGACCCTCCTATGATGCTAGAACATGCTATAACCCTGCTATCATGGTTGCCACCGCACCCTACTCAACAAGGGAGCATGGAAAATATGGCACAACTTGCTTCAAAGGTACAAGAAGGGTGCCTGTAGCCCGGGCTAACAGGGAGATGGAAGGCTCGCACATGGTGTCTAACCACCTGAATATCCGTAGGAAGCTCAGCCTCAGCACTCCACACAGTTGGAAGAGGGAGCGGGATTACAAAGAAGTCTGTAGACAGGCTGTGCGATTTGGATGTGGCGCGCAGGGATAGTAGGAAGCAGAGAATGTGTCCACGTACTAGGGATTGCGTCGCTACATGGGACAAATGGAAGGTGACCGTTGGAGTTACTGTTCATGATAAGATGTCCCATTTAAGACAACAACGAGTGGGTGGCGAGCAATTAACGCATAGGGGTAACTAACAAGATTGCATTAATGAGACATAAATAGGGCGAAAGGCCGAATTTGAATTTGAAATCATATATAACAAGAAAGTGAAGGAGCACACAACAAAGCTTGGTCATTTAAAGAATAGGACGCCTTCAGTTCAAACTGAGAGGAGAAAGATGAATGAAAATTTGTTGAAAGAAAGCTCGTTGTTTTAGGAATTTCCAAAGGAAATACGAGAGTCAGTACTCAAGTCATTAACCCCCACCAAGGAGGTTCCATAGAATCCTACGCCACATGCAGCTGAAATCCCTAAATCACCTAGGATGTCGCAGAACAAGAAGGATCCCTAGATACCAGGGCCGGTAAGGATGTCACCTCAAAATTTGTGATTTAGCAAGCTCACAATGGAAGAAAAAGGCAAAGCTGCTACCATTGAAAGCGATGAGGAGGAAGAGGGACCTCCAGCCTATGTTGAATAAATAGCACCAGAAGAAGAAGGTGAAGAAGATATCCATCCAGTAAGATGACCCAAGTATGTTCCTCCAAGCAAAGGGAAGGCTAAGGTCCCTACAAATCTGGATGACGTTGACAACATACTCATCACCCCATCCCTTCCTAAAGAGGTTCCGCTCGAAGGATCGGTGGCTGGCCGCATCGCGACTATGAAGTTTGAAGACTGGGACCTTGCTGATACTAATAAGTTTCCCATTTGGTGACCAACGAACTAATGAAACAAAGGGTGGAGGGAACTGTTACGACACTTCAGCCGAGGAAGTGGCTGCGAAAGGTGGAGGAAGCTGGGTTACTTTGTCTCCTGTCCATTTCGTATTTTCAATGGCCCCCCATCACAATATTGATCATCCAACAATTGCTCTATTTAGTACACGTTGGATACTTATGGATAGACAAACCCATTCCCATCACAGCTGAACTTATTCACAATATCACGTAGCTTCCCTGTAAAGGCAGGGACTCCATGGAAATAGTTGCTATGAGTGGCGATGTGAGGATGACGGAAACCTTGAAAAAGAAAAACAATTTGGAGAAGAAGCAGCGCGGGTATGTTATTGACAATATTTCGAACAAAGGGGTTTGCATTGCCACCTAGTTGTTGGCAGGAAAAATGATGTGGAAATGCCATTGCAATGAAGTCCCAACAATAGTCATTACGCTAGTAGAGCAGTACGCGGAAGGGGAACGGTTCAATTGGGCACAGTTTCTCTATGGTGAATTCCTGACCAATTGCAGGGAGGTCCAAGAGGAGGGTAAGGCCTTCCACTATGCATGGTTGTTGTTATCCATCATGTTGTTTACAAGTGAACTACCCGAAGATAGCCAATTCCCTTCCTTGGACCAGGATTGGCCAAAAGCTACCAAATACGCATCGCTCTGGGCGACAAGGGATGGTGCAAGAATTCAGGGCATCAAGATTTTCTGGATACTAATGGAAGCAAATGTCCGACAATGGATCAACCAGCAACCCCGTCTATCCGACGAGACATATGCCAATGTAAAGAACATTGCCAATTTTAAGGCAAACATGCACTATGTATACATCCGGGTGCGCAAGGACCTAGAATAGATGTGGTCCATACTCCCCTTCATTGCCATTGAAGAGGCTATCTTTGTGGTATTGGAGACCTAGCTGCCAGAGTGGCGCGGACCCGACACGGTGGGGCACAATGGGACCACTGTCCAAAAACAGAAGGTTGAAGCTAAGCAAGTCGCACAGCAAAAGGGGAACGAACAACACATTGCAAAAGTATGGGCGGCCCGGAAGTTAGCATAGGCTACGACAAGTAAAACATACGAAGAAGGGGCTGCGACGAAAAAAGATGCAAGCGGTTTGAAGGTGGCCACAGAGATAGCTATGAATACAGGGACAGAAGGAATGCCACCAATCACCATGGGTGCGCCCTTCAAATGGTTGTAGCCAACAGAACAGAAAAAGCCGCAAAAGAAGGCCAAGGCGTCCAAATGGGACGGAGAACTAACCACATTGATCGAGGGCGACCTAGGTGACGTAGGGGACACAGTTCGCGAAGCCACCTGGGAAGAAATTGATGAGGCCATGTCAGAGAAACAGATTGTGTTGGGGGAACTCGGGACACAGGCCTCATAGCCAGGAACCATCGCTACTCATGAAGTTAAGGGTATGTCATCCACTGAGCAGCTGCTAAAGGCCCAAATGGCTAATACTATCGTGATCACAATAGGAGTGCTGATAACAGAAAATGCAACGGACAGAGCTATGGTGGGCCAACTTATGGGGCTTGGATTAAATTTGGCTGCCCTCCCGTGTGAAAGCTTGTGCCGGCTCCAGGACAGTGCAACAATGGAGCTCCGCACTAGGGAAGGACGTGTGGAATAGGTACTTAGCAAATAGAGAATTAATATAGAATAGTTGAGCTTCCAACGGAATGAAGCAACCACACAGAGTTAGCAGTTGGAACAACTTGTAGGGGAAGCATGTTCACGTGCCCCTGAGTTGGAGATTGTGGCCGAGTTTCCTGTTGGCATATGAATCCACAAGCTGGCTAGTGGGTTCTGCGAAGCGAAGGAGGAGGCCGCATGGATTCATTTGGCTCTTAGGTTGTAGATTGCAGACTTGAAACTGAAAGTACAACCTTTGACACCACCAGAGGTCACCAAGTAATGCATAGGCATCATTCAATCTGGGTGGGAAACCATCACATGTGCCATGAAGGAGTGTGTTGACTTGTTGGATCAGTCGCTTATTACGCTCACTTCACTTCAAGAAGATCCAATCTTACAGTGATTGAAAACAAAGTCAAGGGAGATCCAACAAGCCTATCATAATATTAGAGGGATCATGCAGACGGTTGCCATTACATAGTGCTTGGCTGAGATGAGGGAGGCCCAGGCCCTGAAGATACAATCTGATGCTTCCCAATAGAAGGAAGCAGTGACTAAAGAACGTCTCTAGCCATGGCTTGATGAGGCATTCGCAGTTTCCACTACCATTGAGTGCAAGGTGCCACACATGCAGGTAGAATATGCACCTAGTGAAGCAACTAGAATAGAGACTGATGTGTCGGTGGCCCACGTCGAACAGGTACAGAGGATGGCGGAAGAGTTTGTTGCAAGTACAAGTGAAGCACAGAAGTTGTTGACCGACCTCCATGTGAATATTACTGCACCAGCCGAGTAACTTGGGACGATTCATGATGATTGTGTTGGGGGCCTGTTGGGTAGTGAAGGCCCCGTGTAATGGTTTTGGGACCCAAAGTCCACAATTTTGGGAAAAAGTATGGTAAATACTCCGTGAAGTGTGCGAAGTGCAAATTGTAGTGAGTCAAGTCAGAGGGTTGTCCGCCCAAAAATAATGTAAAATAATAGGAAGTGAGTCGGTTTTCCCATGGTCCAGGGACCATGGGAATGTATAAATAGAGCAAGGCTCTATGGATAGAAGTCAGTTTTTTTGGAGAAGTCTTTGTCTTGGATCTTGGTATTATGGTTGTGTCAAGATAGTATTTTCTGCGTCTGTAAGTTCGAGTCAAGGGTGTTGGTAGAGAGATAGAGGCTCTGCAACTATGTGTGCAGAGGCCTGGTAAAGTCCGCAGCTATGTGCAGGGACCCCTATAGTTGAGTGCGTAGAGAAGATCTGGTTATATTGGTGAAAGATTTCAATAAAGATAAAGTGGCTTCTGAAGTATCGCAGATCTATTGTGTTCTGATTTATGCATCTATTATATGAGTTTATATCTTTTTATAATTGCACACACTGGGTTTTTCTGTTAAATGTTTGCTTAAAGACAGTAATAATAAGATCAGATCTATAATAATTTCATTAAGAAGAAAGTACCCCCGTGTGGATCTTTGAGAAAGCCTAATAATAATCCAGAGTAGCGGGAGGCCACAGAACGGTGCGCGACCCCTCCAGACCACATCAAGACATCCCAAGGGTGTGGAAACCTAGTTCCAACACCCTTCCCTACTACCTCAAGTGAGACCTCATTCTGCGCTTTGTGGACTGTTGCCGAAAGGGCCAATAGCTGCAGGATTTGTTTGGCTAATATTTTTTCTGAACCTGGGTCAGGCCCCAATAAGCCAACAAAACCCAGTAGAGGTAGGGTCAAGGTCAAGTCCTACAGTAGCAAGCTCAAAATCCTCATGTTTTAGGTCAAAAGGTTCAAAATCGTGTCGGCCAAGGGACTCAGGTACGAAATCCCTACATCTAAGGGCAACAAGCATATCAACCTTATGCTCAAGGACTACAGGTTCAGAACCCTCTTATTTAAGGACAACAGGTTCATCAGTCATATGTTCAAGGACAACAAGTCCCATATCCATATGTCCAAGGTCAATAGGCTCAACAAACTTTTAACAGGTATGTTGCTTATCAACAACCTATGCCTGGACAATTCCAAGGTATTCAAGGTCAAAATCCTCCCTATGGTCAAGGTAATCCACAATGGGGGAAACCTCAGATGTCATATGGCCAAAATCCCCCACTATGGGGCCAAAATCCTTACTAGTAGGGATGGGCTCCTCCCTATGGGCCCGCTTATCAACCTCCCATGCCTTTTAACATCCAATTACCTTTCTTGGCTACACTCGAATTGCCAGATGTATCACGCCTTACGAATGATCCGATCCTTCATTCACTATACTAGTCTTCGGTGTCGTCTAAGATACGAAGTGATTGCCCAAAGTTTGATGGGAAAGCTAAAGATGATCCTCAGGCCCATGTGATGACATATCACCTCTGCTGCTCATCAAACTCATACGTGGACAATTCCATTTGTGTTCGTCTTTTCAAATGAACCCTCACAGGTGCTGTAGTGAAATGGTACATCGAGCTACCTTGAAGTACTTACCATGACTTCAACTCTTTAGCCATGGCTTTCCTCACGCATTATCAGCTACCAGTTCACTATGAAACAGGAACCTATTTGCTCACATCACTTAAGCAAGATACTGCGATGCACATCTTTGATCAAATTCATGAATGGAGATATAGATGTCGCCTGCTCAAATTCAAGATTGTTGATTAGTTTCTCACTGAATGGTTTACCAAATCATTCGTAGCCCCAATTGCTCACGATATAGATATGGGTGGATGCGTCACTGAAGAGCAGGCAATCACTCATGCCCAGTACTTGGATCTAGTTTACTCTCAATCTGGAACTTTATAGATTTATTACCCAATGCTCCACAGCCATCATTTGATCTCGCGACATCAAAGTCACCACCTGTTCCTCCCGTTGATGGAGGTATTGGTTCAGTATCCCAGACCCCTTCTAAAACTTCTTCCAAACGGAAGTCGGTCTTGAATGTTGTCCCTAATAGTTCATCTCAGAATTCACCTGGCCTTGGTAAAACCTCAGAGGTCCACGCTGTCTAGTCTACCGCAGTGGACAAATCCTAGAAAGGGAAGAAGAAATACAAAGGCAAAGCTAAAGTCGATGCCCCAAAATAGGGTCCTCCCAAATCGTTTGCTGGCGAATCTTTGCAATAGAAACTTAATTATCCCTATCTCATTTGTGAGGAAGATCACTACACTAAGGATTGTCCCCAACGATCCAAATTTAGTCGCTTGCTCAAGGGACCCCTGCTGTCCTCAAAGAGCCGTTTCTATCTCAGCATACCCATATGGTAGACCAACCCCAATATAATTCCTCCAGATATCAAGTGTTCATGATGAGCATGCCTATTAATGTGGCTACCTGATAGAAATACTATCAAACTCCTTATTCAGCAGCTGGGAAAGAGAAAGAAGTTCCACCTTCTTCTTCTACCCCGAGTTCTGTCCCTCTACATATTGAATGCCCTAACCTTGATTCTGTTATGCAGCCACCCTCTCAAGGTGTATTGTAGAAATCCTTGTATAATCCCAATGCTCGAGATGCTCAGGACTACAATATTGTTGATGATTTGCCTCAGGTGCCATCAGCCATGTTGGCTCTTGAGGTACTCCAAAGTTTCCCATTGTAGCGAAAATATTTATTGTTAGCTATCGGGGGCATTGATCCCACCGATTCTAATTTGATATGTTTTGATCTAGAAAACCATGTTCCATGGCTCCCTCATCAGATTGCCTTTCTTATTCAAGTAATCATCCATGAGAAGACCATCCACCACATTGTCACCAATGAAGGTGCTTCCACCTGCATCTTGTCAATCGCATGTTGGAAGGATATTGGTTCCCCTACACTAAACCAATCTTCAAACACTTTGGAATATCTTGATGGGCTTGATTCACAACCCTTTAGTGTCTTACCTAACCTTGCCATCACCTTGGAAGGAAAGACAGTGCAAGTCAAAGTAGAAATTGTTGACGCCAATATCAATTATAATCTTCTACTCGGCCGAAGTTGGACTCATGCCATGCATGCCGTGGCCTCCTCTTTATTTTGCGTGATCCATTTTCCCCATCAAGGGAAGATTGTCACCATCGACCAACTATCTTTATTTGCCTCTTCCTCCTCGGATGGAAATTTTCTATACGTCAAGCACACTGTTGCTCCCTATGAGAGTGTTGGGGTAGGCCTCTTCAAAGATTCTGCCTTAATGGGAATTTTTCCACTCCCACCTCCTCATGTTGCCTCTGTCAACATGATCTCGGTCAAATCTGATCCTTGGGTTATACTTACACTAGATCTTGTTGATACTTGCGGCGAGGTTATGCCACTTAGTCTCGCTGAATTCAATTACATGGAAATTGTTTCAACTTCAAACTATGCATCCTTTGATTCTCATATGTCGAAGACCTCTTTCAATACATACTCTCAATCCCCTTGGCTTGGCACTTTGGAATTGCCAAATCCCTTAGCCGAGACCTTCCTTTCTGATGAAGGTATCATGGAAACCATGTCTCTCAAGGAACCACCATGGATCGATACTCATCATCGCTCCTCGTTCCTACCTCACCCAGTGGTCATGTCTACCATTTCCAAATAGTTTTCTTCTCCATTGTCTATTGATGTGTCAGTCTATCCTGACATAATCAAGATATTTCAACCAGGGGCACCTTTATCCCTTCATGATTCAATATTTTTCACCCTCCCCGAGTTTTCACTGATTGTCCTCTGACCCATAACCCTCCCTCACCCAAGGGGCATGGGGGCAAAGCCTTAGATGAGTTCTACTCTATTATTTGGCCCAGTCGATGTTTACTCATCATGGAAATGGTAAAACTTTGACATCCTCTTTAGTTGATTAATTACCTGAGTTCCAACATGGACTCTCTCAAGAAGTACTATGCTTAGGTCATCTTGCATGGTTACTTATGTACATTAGTGTGTGATTCATTTTTGTACAACATGGTTTTGTGTGACAGTTTGTTTACTATGCTTTTCTTGCATTGTAGATGTCTGCAACTCCCCACGTTGGTTTCACTGATGGTGCTTGCCGAAGTACCTGAAACCTATCATCCGCAACATGGGCTATTTATGACCCTAATGGTGAGTTGATTTACCTTCAAGGTATTTGTCTAGGTCGTACAACCAACAACATTGCTAAATACAGTGTGCTCACCAAACTGTTATCAGAATCCATCGCTCTGGGCATTAGAGAACTGGTTGTCAACCTGGATTCACAACTTTTCGTCCTTCAACTCAACAACAATATTCTATAAGGAACCCTCGAATATTGAGAATGTATATCCGTATCCGTCTAATGGAAAGGCATTTTGATTATATTACATATCATCATATTCCGAGACACATGAATACGTTGACAGATGCATTAGCTAATTACGTGTTGGATAGACATTTACGAAACATGTAAAAGATAAGACAAACCATTTGTGCCACCAGTTAACCCCTCAAGGTTCCTCACAATCTCCTCCTCGTTCTCACTCCCTTCCTGATAAGGGGCAACAACATTGATAGGGTGGAGGATGTGCCTGGCTATAGGGGACATCCCAGCTAGCCGCTCTAGTGCAACCTTTGCATTAACAAGAGAAATTTTATAAGCACATATATACCAAAAACAATTAAAAAATCTCAAAATTAATTTGATATTTTACCTTCGTCATCGAAGTCCTCTCCATCTGGTAAGGGCATGTTTGCATCTCCACAGAAATCAGTGTCGCTAAATCAGTGTCGCTATATGTCCAGTCCTCCATGATGATCTTCTGTTGTCGTAGCCATGAAAAGAATGCAGGTTAGTATGACATATGCTGACCTTGAGTGATCCTAGGCATCAAACAACTCCAGCGGGCCATCTGCGGATCGCGTGGCATAGGAGGATCTACTTCAGTCAGCTAATACTAGAACAATGGTACTCATTCTAGGAAGAAGATCACAAGTACAGATCCAAAGCAAAATTTCTTCAGATTCCCCACCTTGGCTTTGGACAACTAGTGCTTGATGTTCGTCTTCGTGGCCTTTGCCCAGCTGAAGATCATAGGAGTTATGTAGTTAATAGCATAAGGGAACTTCGACTTGTTAGTATCATGTTTTTTCTGGGACCCCGCCACTCTATTAATAGTCAACAAAATCACCCTCAGTGTTAGATACCACACATTGGAAATCTATATCTTCCCACTCTTGGATTTCAGGGAAGATATGCTTGCCCCAATCGGAGGTGACCTATACAAGTTCACCGACTCCCCTCTACGGGACAATCCAGTGATGAAGTATATATCTAAACTTTCAAACTCCAACTCCTAGTCACCAATGACAAAAATCTCCTGATTAATGTCCCAAATACTAATCAGGTATCGAAGCCACTCAGGCTGGGCCCACATCCTTGGTGTAAGAAAGAATTTGAGGAGCCCGCAAATCCTCAAAGCCTCCAAGAAATTTGGGTCATTCATTGCCTGGGTGTCAACATGTTCATGTTCCCGTTCTTTCTAGTCCACCATTTTCAACGATTCCCTCCTGCAAAAGCCATTAATTTGAGTCAATAATCATCCTTGGCACATAAAATTCAAGATTAAATGGTAAATTTTTTAGAAAATAAGGTTTTCCCCTATTCACAACACTGACACACCTGTTTTAAAAAAAATGTGTTGATGGCGTGGATGACTTTGTTAATCACCCTCGCCCGATGCGATTCTGTGCCCAGAAATCGGGCCGAACGAGGGAGAAAACAATTTTCAAAAACCTCCTCAAAAATCTAAAAAAGTGTATAAAAGTAGAAATAAAGAGCATGAAAATGGAGCTCAGAGATTCGGCTGTTACCTAGAATTGGTGACTTGTCGATTGACCTCCCGGATCTCCCGTAATCTACTCCAGAACAATTAGGGAAAAAGTCATTAAAAAGTCTTCACAGCAAAGGTAAAATGGTAAATGGTAAATATATATTTACTTTTCCCCTTTTTATTCATTTTTTCATGAAAATATCAGGTTTTGTAAATATTTTGACCTATTTTTCCTCAAGGACTCTATAATACACTTTTCCTTACTTGTGCAGCAACATTTGATGGATGTTCGATGATGATGATGAGTCACGTTTCAACTCTTTTCTCGACTCGTTAAACTCATATGAAAAGATTGCCAAGTATTTTTCCCCTTTTTGACTCGGTAAAGAGAATAAAAATAGGGGTTTGCTTTCATCTCTTTTCCAACCCTTTAAAAGCAAAAATATGGCTAAGCCCTTATCATTTTGAACTCATTAATGGATGCAAAATGTCGTGTTCCCAGTATAAGTTTACCCCTTTTTCAGGTTGGGAGGCACTATTTACATAAAAGGTATTCCTTGACTGAAATGGTCAAGTAGTTCTCTCAAGTATTGTTTTCTACCTTTTCGAGCTCAGGAGACACAAATGTATGAAAGGGGACCATGTAGAGTTTTCTTTTACGTATCTTTCTCAAACTCTTTAAATGTGAAAAATATACCGAGTTACACCTTTGTCGGTCTCGTTAAACTATTAAACAACATCAGATTCGTCACCATGATGAACATGAGCTTCTCCTTCCTAGGGCTTGTTAAATTTACTAGGTCAGATTCGTCTAAAGGATGAATGTACAGTGCAGGCATATGCTATCCCCTTCAAGCTTGCGATTAAAAAATAATTGGGGTACCTGTCAGGAACGACGGGGGAAAATTTTGAAATCTATTAGTCGTGTCAGTGGCTCACTCTTGAACATGACACTCTTTGCTTCGTGTCGGGTTGGGACATCCTCCTTTGTATCATTGACCTTGCTGGGTTTGGGCCGTTCATTTTTTCCTTCCATTTGATCCTTGCCACATCATCATGACCACCGATCCTATGGATCCAAAAGCTACCAAACTTCCCGTTGTGTCGCTGATATGTTCAAGAGTTGTCCTTCTATAGTTGCACTTACCTCTGATTCTCTGTATCATCCAAAATCATTTTGCATCCTATCGTCTCACGTCAATGATGTGGGATTCATTATGGCCCTCCTTCGACACGGTCACTTTCCGTTGACTTCAACTCATTATCTGGGAAGTTGATTGAGAGACTCCCTTCCATTACCTTAGAGCTTGCATGCCCTAATGGCAAGTTCTTCGCACTCGACAACAAGCTCACATCATTGGATTTCAATAGAGTGATTTCATAGGTGTTCTACTTCAGTTCCTCTATTCACATTCTATGGATTGTGCTAATAGTACCTTGAGGACCATTGTCATTATTGGTGGTTTCTCTTGCGCTTGTTAACAATTTACAGCATTGACTAGTAATCAAGTGAGTTTATAGCATGTTCAATGTCAACATATCTATTCACATGCTAGAATCTGTACTTTGATCAAGTCGTGTTGGAGCACAAGACCGTGGACTCAGATCATAAAAGTCTAGGTTAAGAAGTGATGTGACATGGTTATGATGATATGCATGTCTCTTTCCGCTGGTTGGCTGTGACCAGACCATAAGTTATCATATGTGATCCTTCTCATTATTGGATGGTTGCGACCATACCTTGGTTTCATTATGATCCTCCTTGACGGATGGTTGCACCCATACCTAGATCCATTTACATGATCATTCTCTGGATGGCTACGTCCATGACCACAATTCATGTATCATTTGACAGAGATCTTAGTTTATGTATATGTATGTGTACTTGCTTGTAGGTTTTCCAATGGCAGATAGGTTCCCCGCACTGATTTATAAATAATTTCATCCCTCACTCCAACTTAGCCTTCACACTTTAGGGGGAATTTGTTACACAACATTTTGTCACATGCTTTGTCTTCATGAAGAAACTCCCAATGTGTCCCTCTTCATAAGCAGATAAATTCCCTTTTGCACCATTTCCCTTGAAACTTCTATTTTTCCCAGTTTACAAGACTGACGCTAATCGCCTTTATCTCCCGAGCACCGATGTGCAAAGATTAGCACTGCTCCTCGCACTGACCGAAGCGACTGAGCTGCATTCCATGGAAAATTTTAGGGGTGAATGTTTTCCATTAGGTGAAATTAAGGGGTTTTAAATTTTTAGTGGGCAAATATTTTGTATCATAGTACATTTTTACAAATTGCCTCAAATAGCCCACCTTATTTTAAGGGAGAGGGTAAAAAAAGGTAAATTTAACCCTTGAAATTAGGAGTTACAACCTTTCGTTTGCCCTAATTTTCAAGAATAGGTTTTATTTAAGTGAATCCAATGGGCCAAATACCATATTTATAAAAGAGGTATGGTAAATTAATAAAAATATAAATAAATGAGAGGTATGGTAAATAAATAAATAAATAAATTATATTTACTCCATAAGTCACCTTATATACATGCAAGGGTGTAAACAAATATAAAAATATAAATAAATGAGAGGTATGGTAAATAAATAAAACATCTTTTATACTTACTCAAAGGTATGGTAAATAAATAAAAATATAAATAAACTAGATGTATGGTAAATAAATAAAACCTCTTTTTACATTTACTCCATAACCCTCATTCTATTTATGAAGGCTCAAGAAAGAGTTTTTATTTAAGTGAATCCTATGGGCCAAATACCATATTTGTAAAAGAGGTATGGTAAATTAACAAAAATATAAATAAACGAGAGGTATGGTAAACAAATAAAACATTTTTTTTTATATTTACTCCATAAGTCACCTTATATTTACGAACACTCAAAAATGCGTTATATTTAGGTAAAACCTATGGGCAAAATAATATGGGACAAATACCATGGACTAGATTGTTATTAATACCATGGAAAAAAATATTATTAACCCTAATATTAGTATTAATAAAAATAAAAATGGCACATGGTATTGACCCGTGGTATTCACCAAAATGGCACATGGTATTGACCCATGGCATTCACCAAAATGGCACATGGTATTGACCCATGGTATTCACCTAGAATGTAGGCTATTTAAATGGGGGAATTAAACTTATGATAACCCATGGTAATACCAAGACTGATTTATTAAGTAAAATATTCGCCATGACTGGTGAGAGATTCGCCAAAAAATTATATATACATCTTATATTATTGTTAAAATCGCCTTCCATTTTTCCTAT
>APFE030498688.1:51688-156991 GCA_000404065.3 Pinus taeda | reverse complement strand
CACATCCAAGGAGATGTATGACAAACTGACACTTATGTTCCGAGTAAACAATGTGAACCAAGTGCTATTCCTCAAGAAAAAGTTGAAGAATATGAAGAAGGGCCGAGACGAGTCTATTCAAACTTTCTTTATAAAGTTGACCGAAACTAGGAACAATCTGCTAGCTATTGGGGAGACAATAGCTGATTGTGAGATGGTTCTCAACGCACTTGGAGGACTTCCATATGAATGGCAAGTATTCACAACTACCATTCTCAACAATAATACCATTCCTAACTTTGATGAGCTTCTGTCTAGATGTATGCAAGAAGAAACAAGGATGAAGGAATTTGATAATGAAAGAAATGCTGCCTATGTTGCTCATTTCCGAAAGAAGAACTCTGGTGTTTCTAAGGACAAAGGAAGGACTAAGACTCAAGAGAAGAAGGGTAAATGTTTCACCTGCCATAGGACTGGACACTATGCTAGAGAATGCCCCTTCAAGAAGGATTCTCCCGATAGTGACGATAACAACAACAACCGAAGGAATGGGAATCGAAGAAATGACAAATCCAAAGGAAAGAGGAAGGCTCACTTTGGAGGAAACAATCAACCTTCTAAAAGGACCAGAAATACCAGGTATGAGGAGTCTAATGTTGTTGATAAAAGAAATGAGTATATTCTAGTATCTGCTCTTTCAGCTGCATCTCCGCCCGACACTATGGATGTTTGGCTAATCGATAGTGGTGCCTCAAGACACATCACCGGATTCAAGGAAGCACTTTCTGACATGGTTGAAAGGGATACTAATCTAGAAATTATCCTTGGGGATAATGCCACTTATCCTGTGAAAGGGACCGGGACTGTGACCCTCCACTTGTCTCAAGGACAAGTCCTCCGTCTACAAGATGTACTCTATGTACCCAAATTGAAGAAGAACCTTGTGTCTGTATCTGCCATGGAAGACAAAGGATTCAATGTAACTTTCTCTGATGGAAAGGTACTCATGTGGAAGAAGAGCTTCAAGGAAGCTATCTCAATTGGTTTTAGAGTTGGTACACTCTACCAGGTTGGAGGGAGTCCGTTGGGAGCTATGACTTGTGATACTATCCGTCAAACCGAACTATGGCACCGAAGATTTGGACACCTTCATTACAAGGCTCTTCCCGAAGCAAGGAAGGTGGTGACAGGGATGCCTGATTTTGGAAATAATCATGAAGGTGTATGTAAGGGCTGTGCTGAAGGAAAAAATACAAGGGGACCTTTCCCCTCAAGTGTCACAAAGACATCTGAGATATTGCAACTGGTCCATTCTGATCTTTCCGGTATGTTGCCTGTAACATCCCTGGGGGGATATTCTTACTATATGACATTTACTGATGACTTCTCTCGCAAAACCTGGATATACTTCTTGAAGAAGAAGGATGAGGCTTTCATGTGGTTCCGTACCTTCAAAGCCTTGGTGGAAAATATGACCGGAAAGAAGATCAAGATTTTGAGGACTGACAATGGCACTGAATATGAGTCAAATGAGTTCAAAGACTTTTGCAGAGAAGCTGGCATTAAGAGGGAGACTACCACTGCATATACTCCTGAGCAGAATGGTGTTGCTGAACGCAAGAATAGGACTATTGTGGAAGTTGCCCGTGCCATGCTATGTGACCAGGGTCTACCAAAGTTTCTGTGGAGAGAAGCTGCAAATACTGCTGTGTACATTCAAAACCGATGCCCTCATTCCGCTTTGGACTCCAAAACTCCCGAAGAGGTTTTTCTCTGGTAAGAAACCTGATGTCTCACATTTTAGAATTTTTGGATGTCCTGTCTATTTTCATGTGCCGAAAGAAAAGAGAAGTAAGCTGGATGCTACTGGGAAGAAAGGAATGTTTGTGGGCTACAGTGAGACTTCTAAGGCATATAGAGTCTATGTACCTGGTCAAAGGGAAGTAGAGATAAGCCATGATGTCACTTTTGACGAAGATGCTTCCCTGAAGAAAGTAGTAGATCTTCCTAGATCTGAAGAAAATCATGAAGAAAGACCTGGAAATCTGGAAGAACCCCAGGATGAGACTATGCCTGATGTTGAAGGGCCAATGGACCCTATTGATCCTTCCCCTTCTCTAGGAAAGAGGCCATCATGGCTCAGGGACACCCTTGAAGATGCTGAGGGTCATGCTGCCCCAAGGGGGACATTCCGAGAAAGCAAGAAGCCGTGTAGATACCAAGGGTATCTAACTGCCATGAGTACTATTGTACAATTTGAACCTGGTTCTTTTGAGGAAGCCATCAAGCATCAAGTCTGGAAGGATGCTATGCATGAAGAATATGAGGCTATTATGAAGAATGATGTCTGGGATGTGGTCCCGAGACCGAAGGACAAATCTGTTGTCAACGCTAAATGGCTCTACAAGATTAAACATGGATCTCATGGGAGTGCTGAAAAGTTTAAGGCAAGATTTGTTGCCCGTGGCTTCTCTCAAAAAGAAGGAATTGACTATGACGATATATTTGCACCTGTGGCTCGATATACCACCATCCGATCCATCATAGCCCTTGCTGCTATGCAAGGATGGAGTCTTTATCAGATGGATGTCAAGACTGCTTTTCTGCATGGTGCAATAAAGGAAGAGGTGTATGTAGAACAACCTTTGGGATTTGAAGTTCAAGATCGAGATACTTATGTCTGCAGGTTGAGGAAAGCCCTCTATGGGTTAAAGCAAGCACCCAGAGCTTGGTATGAGAGGATGGATAGTTACTTGATGAAGCTGGGCTTCACTCGAAGCAATGCTGATCCAAACCTTTACTTCAAGGTTGTGGAAGGAAAGCCTCTCATTCTAGTGCTGTATGTGGACGACCTCTTCCTGACAGGTGATGACCCTCTCATTCATCAATGTAAGAGGGAGCTTGCTGCTGAGTTCGAGATGAAAGACCTAGGACTGATGCACTATTGCCTAGGCCTGGAGGTCTGGCAGAGACCTGGAGAGATTTTCCTTTCTCAAGGAAAATATATTGTGAAGCTTCTGGAAAGATTTGGGATGGTGGACTGTAAGTCCGTGTCGACACCAATGGAACTCAACTTTAAGAAGTTGAGTGGCAGCGCTGCAGGGCCTATCTTGGCCAATCCTACTGAGTATCGTCAACTCATAGGAGCTTTGATGTTCTTAGTGAACACCTGTCCGGACATATGTTTTGCAGTGAATACTTTGAGCCAACAGATGGTTGAGCCTCATCATTTTCACTGGGTTGGTGCCAAGAATCTTTTGAGATATCTTCGGGGCACAATAAACCATGGGCTGAGATACACTACCGGGAGTATGATACTCCGTGGATATACTGATACCGATTGGGCTGGCAGTGTGGTGGATCGTAAGAGCACATCTGGATGCTGTTTCAATCTTGGTTCTGCTTCGATCTCATGGATGAGCAGGAAGCAGAAGTCGGTGGCTTTGAGCACCGCAAAGGCCGAATACATTGCTGCTAGTATGGCCTGTTGTGAAGCAGTTTGGTTGAGGAAGCTCTTTAGTGAGCTGTTCCAACATGTGCTAGATACCACTGTGATACTCTGTGATAATCAGAGTGGGATTCGTATGACTGAGAATCCTGTGTTCCACGACCGATCCAAGCATATTGATATCAGGTACCACTTTATCCGGGATATGGTACAGCGAGGCGCCGTAAGGCTCGATCATATAGGAACTGATGAGCAGGTCGCGGATATTCTCACTAAGTCCCTGGGGAAGGTCAAGTTCCTAACCTTCCGTGAGAATCTTGGTGTCGTGGAAAGACCCTATAATGTGGGTCCTGTTGGACGATGAGCTCTGGGAGCTCTGGGGGGCTTTGGGGATATTATTGAGCTGGTTCGCCACTCATTTATCTGTGCCCCGTATGCATCCTACCCATTGAGTTCAGGGCTCATGGGAAGTACCTCTCATTTGGCCAATGAGGTGTGGAAAAGCTAGAGACTATTAGCAAAGACTGATGGACGCATCAGAGATTGCCGTACTCTCTATCTAGGATGGCATGGTCCAACCACTTGATCTGGGATCAAGATTTGTGAGGTCTGGGACCTCTGGACTGATTATGTCAGTCGGGGGATGATGTCTTTGTGACTGACCCACTTTTGTTCTGAAATAAAGAAGCCAGCAAAGCAAGTTTCGGCGGGATGACTCACGATGTTGATTGCACTAATAGATGGAGTTCTCCCTAGTTGAGAGGGAGTGTTAAATTTGGACAACTAGGTCCAAACTCCATGTTCTGATGCTCAGATTAAGAGGCTAATATTTTTGTTGGATTCCTCTTTCTGAGAGGTGTAAAATCCATATAAAAATAGTCTTAATCCGATGAGCAGAACTTATATTTTGAATTTAGTATTCTTAATAAATTATATGTGCAAGGTCAGCCAGTTTTGTAATGTAGGCTCACATGCCCAACAGATGTGTCACACACCCTCATTGATGGATATAAATACAGGAAAAGTTGGAGAGAATTTCATCACAACACAACTCACATCTTCTTCTCTCATCCTAAAGAGTACGAGCTACCTGGAGGACGAATTTCAGACACACGTGGGAAGGACGAAGAGGACAGACCGTATGGCTGAGCTGTAGTACAATTTTTTGCTGCTAGGGTTTCGCAGAAGTTTGACCAGCGTTGACTTTGGTCAACGCTTGGTCCAATCAAGCTGAAAACTTGTGGAAGGTTCGATTTTTGAAGGCCGTACTACCTGGCACAAAAATCGAGGTCAAAGGGTTGACCGTTTTGCTGCTGCGTTGATTTTTAGCTTGCTGCCCCTGCGTTGACTTTTCAGGACAACGTTGACTTTTGTAGAATTGACTTGGGTTGACTCATCTACTGGTTGGAGGGTTGTTGTGACACATGCTGGGCTGGCTGACCAAAGGAGACTTTGCTGGTTGAAGCATCCTGTTGACCGCCGAAACGAACACACTCATTTTTCCTGTTTCTGATTTGTCTTCTGTAAGATCTGCTTATATGTTCTATCTGCATTTTGCTTAACTACTTGTATGATTGCTGTGAGAAAAGTGAAATTGCTCTTAGCATAGAACATCTACAAAACTTTACATCCAACTTGATACAAAGTGTCAACCCTGAACCTAAGAGTAAAAGCATCTTTAAAATTTCTTTTCCAAACACGTTCCTTTCCATCGATGAATGTCGCCTTGAATCCTTTGTCCTCCATGGCTGAAATGGACACCAGGTTCTTCTTGAGATCAGGTACATATAGTACTTCTTGCAAATAAATAGTGTTACCTTGATTCAATTGAAGGGTAACATTCCCTACTCCCTTCACAGGATAGGTGGCAACTTCTCCAAGGATGATCTCCAAGTTTGTCTCCTTTTCTATCAGATTAGAGAGGGTTTCCTTGTATCCAGTGAAGTGCCTTGAGGCACCACTATTAATTAGCCAATTTCCCAAAGTGTTCGGAGGAGAGGCAGTGGAGAGGGCCGATATAAGATAGTACTCTTTTTGCTTATCGTTAACAACATTTGATTCTTCATACCTGGAGTTCCTTGATTTCTTGGAGGGTTGACTATTTCCTTGATGTCCCATATTCCTTTTTCCTTTGCCATTGGACCTGCCATTCGTTTGATCGTTGTTGTTGAAGTTGCCCCTGGAATGATTGTGATCATCATCATGCGATGTGTCCCTTCTATTTGGACACTCCCTTGCATAGTGGCCAAACTTATTGCAAACAAAGCCCCTGCCCTTCCTTCCTCCCTTAGATCCAAGCTTTCCATGGAAATGACCTTTAGACCCTGCATTATTTCTCCTTTTGGCATAAGCGGAGAATGCAGTGGGGTTGCTTCTATCATAAGGCATTTCTTGCTCCACCATTCTTGTTTCTTCTTGAATGCATCTCGGCATCAATTCTTCAAACCCTGGAATTCGATCATTGTTGAGGACGGTGGTTCTAAATACATACCACTCAGGTGGGAGTCCTCCAAGGGTGGTGAGAGTAAGTTCCCTATCACGGATGACTTCTCCAATCGAGAGTAGATCATTCTTGATCTCAGTAATCCTCAAGAAATAGGATTGAATATCCTCGTCCTTACCCTTCTTAATATCCTTCAACTTATTCTTGAGAAATAGAATTTGATTAGCATTACTAACCTTGAACATATCTTGAACATATCGACCAACCTGTCGTAGATCTCATTGGAGGTCTTCAATTCGGAGATGTAGGTCACTAGATGCTTGTCAGTGGAATCCCTGATAATCTTCTTTGCTTTGACTTCAGCCCTATTGTACTTGGTCTTCGTAGCAACCGGTGCATTTGAAGGAGGTTCAGGTGTTTTACCTTGCACATAGTCCATCACTTCTTTTTCTTCCAAGGTCAAATCAAGAGACATCTTCCATCCATGATAGTCAGATTTATCTTCGAGCTTGTATTCAGCCGAGAAGTAGGATGAGGAACCCATAGAACCTTTTGTCCTTGCCCAACTGTCTTTGGTGATTGCTCTTTCACACTTGCTTGGGCTTTGTCTTCACCTCACCTCTGATACCATGTTAATTTTAGGCAACAATGGTATGTTCTATACTTTAGAGAAATTTTACTTCAATTTCTTAATTAGCGCAATATCAACATTTAGTTTAGCAATCACATCAACATGATAGTAAAATGTAGATGGAATATAAACATAAACAGTAGAAGACAAGCCAAGACAACAGGACGCGAGATGTGGCACTAGCCAGGGACAAACCCCAATGTGGGGAAACCCTTGATCAATTCTTCTTATAGTGTTCAATAGTTCAACAGAGAGAGATAGTACAATTTACAAATCTTATAATTTATAACAGCAACAAAAGAGCCCTAACCAGAAAAGTCAACGCTGGTCAACAAGGCAGTTTTGACCCTTAACAAATTGGTCATCTTCAGTCTACTATGGCCTCCAAACAACAAGATGAATCAGACCTCAAAACAACCCAAAAAATGCCAAGTCAAATTTGGTCAAACAACCAACTTTCGGTCAGCCCTAGCTGTAGTTAACGCTCGTCAAAGTCAATGTTTGGCCTCGATTTCTGTGCCCAGAAATGCAGCCCACCCAAACATAAATACCTCACCCAAAAACGTAGTCAAATAGGCCAACGTTGCTAGTCAACTCATTGTCAAATTGTCCCAGAATTTGGTCAATGCAGTCAACGCCCAAAACAGAAATTCCGTCCTCTTGAAATTCGGACGTGTGGAGAGAGAGAGGCCCAAAAATCCGTACCCAATCAATGAGGAGAGAGAGAAGTGTGAAGATGAGTGTGTCCAAATTAGGCTAAGTCACCTTCTATTTATATGCAACGTTGAGGATGAATAGACGTGACTGTTGGCCTTCTCAGCCTACATAAATTTGCTGGTCGACCTTGACAATTTGACCATAATCAAAATAAATTCATAACTTCATTTGAACATGTCAGAATCGGATGATCTTTAGATCAATCCTACACATCTCGGAGAGAGGAATCTAAGAAAAATATCAGTTGTCATAAATAAGATGACCCATGTGGAGTTTGACCCTAGTTGCCAAATTTAACAAAAACCCCACAAGGGGGAAAACCTAGTCAATTCTTCTCTTCTTATAGAATCAGATCAAAGTGAGACCTCCAAGACCCAAAATCCATGACCAAGACCTCCCACAAGACCCAAGTCAGCCCTCCTTCCAAACTCTTTCAACAAGTCAAAGTCAACTCAAGTCAACAATAGTCAAAGCCTTCCAAATTTGGTCAAACTTTTGATTTTTGGACCCAGCAACTTCCCGCAATTTTGCACGTGTGACAGAAACTAGGGCAGAAAACTTTGCTCGTGTGGTAGATTATCTCTCTTTTGACCTCGCTTTTTCTCCTTTGATTTTAGCTTTTCTTCACCTGTCCTTTGCTGGTTTTTCTCCCTTGTTGGCATAGAAATCAAAGTTGCTTGATTGTCTTCAAATGAGGTCGAATTGCACTGTATATATACACATCCAGGAGGTCGAATGGGTCCCTTTTAGGGCTGACTTGGTCTTGTGGGGATAAAATTGACAATTTTGACTTAATTGTAAAAAGAGCTTCTGCGTAAATCACATAAAAAGATCATTGCCGACGCGTTTCGAACCAACCAGTGTGGTTCATCGTCAGGACAAGTTGAAGAAACAGATCTGGCCTAGCAAGTTAAATAGACTGAGCAGAGACTCCAACGACTACATAACAGCTATATTTGACTTTAGGACCTGGGTCATAATTATATTAATAAATTTAATCTAATTATTATTTATATAATATTAAGTTAATAATATAATATTTTAATTCCTTGAGATAAGATAAATTAGGTTATATTAATAAATTAAATCTAATTGTTATTTTTATAAAGTTCATAATATAATATTTTAATTAGGTATGATTAATATAGAGCGGATATTATTAAAGGAAATTTAATTTGTTTAAATAAAATAATGGTTATTTAAATTTATTTATTTGTCGGCAATGATCTTTTTATGTGATTTACGCAGAAGCTCTTTTTACAATTATGATGGATCACAGAAGCCTCAATTCTACAATTTTGACTTAAATAAAATTCTTTTTCTTGCTTCTTTCATAAGTCTAAATGGGACTTGACTCCAGTACAATAGATTGACTTATGACAAATATTCTTTTGACTCAATAAACCCTAGAAGCTTGGAGAACATGCTGGACCTAAATAATAACAATTTGACCTGAGCATGGACCCATGCTTCAAAAAAAAAAAATTCTTTCTCTTCTTTTTCTTTTTACATGAAATATATAATGACTTAAGTACAATGATAATAATGAAGACTGAACCTAGTTACATTTTCCAACACTCCCTCTTAACTAGGGAGGTATTCATAATTACACAACCGGTACAAGGATACTCTCAAATTGAAATATTCTCATTAGAAGAGTCAAATTGATAAGCCATCTTCAAGCATCAAAATCATGACCAACATTGTCAATTTGTAATATAGCAAAGCCTTCACTAACAAGCGCTAACTCTCCACTAGACTAGAGCACAATGCTATGAGGCTTACATTTGGACACCAACGCCACAGCCTCTTCAAGGCACATATCCCATCCAGATGTTCACTAGGTATGTCCTTATAGGACTATTCTTATCTTGGATTCCTAATCCTCAAAGAATATTGGTCCTCTTTAACTACTCTTATCTTGGATATCCTATCAAATCCTCAAAGAGTATCGGTTCATGGGACTACTACCTATCTTGGATTCCAAATCCTCAAATATTGGTCCCAAATGCTTATCAATCCTCCATTCTCCCTACCAGTGTGTTAATTTTAGGTATGTTCTATGCTTAGAGCAATTTATTTCAATTTTCACAGTTAGCTCAATATCTTTTCCAGATTAGCAATCACATTAGCATTAAAGTAAACTGCATATAGAACATAAACATAAATCGCAGAAGACAAGCCAAGACAAGAGGACACGAGATGTGGTACTAGCTAGGGACAAACCCCATTGTGGGGAACCCTTGATCAATTCTTCTTATATGTTCTTCAATAGTTCAGCAGAGAGAGAGAGAGAGTACATTTACAATAGAAGTCAACATTTTGACTTATCTAGATAAGAGCATAGATCATCTCTAAGAAGATGATACATGAGATCAGTTGAAGACATGCTGCTTCAACTGATTCTCCAAGGTGACTCCACCAATCATTGTGCTGCATCTCGTTATCATGTTGCATCTCACCGTGCTACACCATGCTGCACCCATCATGCTGCCTTTAGACAACGTTTAGGGCGTCCCTTTAGACTACATTTAGGGCTTCTCTTAGAGTACTTCTAGGGCTACATTTTGGATAGCGTTTAGGACTACTCTTAGATTGCGTCTAGGGCTGCATTTTGGACAATGTTAGGGCCTATCTTAGACTGCATCTAGGGTTGCCTTTTGGATAGCGTTAGGGCCTCTCTTAGCTGTGATAAGATTCCTCCAAGAATGCGGCTAGGGCATGCCTCCTTGACAACTTTTTTGACTTCTTCTTTGACAACGTCTAGGGCTAGGGCATCTCCTCTAGGGCAGTTCCCTTAGTCTTCTTTCCTCCAACGTCTAGGGCTTCCACTCCTAGATTTCACTTCCACTAAAACCCAAGACAAGTGGAGAGAAATCAAGATAGAAGTGTGTGTGAGAAATGACTCTCACGTCATCTCCTTTTATACTAAATTGCTGAGCACTTGTGGGGTTTATTTGGTTGCTGGCCGACCTTGACGAATTGTCTTATAACACAAACAAATTCATAACTCCATGAATAATTATCGGAATCGGATATCTTTAGATCAATCCTACACCTCTGGATGAGAGGGATCCAAAGAAAATCAGCTCCCATAAATAAGATGACACACATGGAGTTTCTCCCTAGTTGCCAATTTAACACAGTGCCTATTGATTTATGGTAGCATAAGATGTTGTCTAAGTCTCAAATTTTGCAAGGAGGCTTAGACAAATGTATTCCAAAAAACCCAGAAAGCGTTTTGGGAAATTCAACCCAGAAACAATTTTATTAAAATAATTAATTATTTTTAAACGGACCCTAAGTCTAAACTTAGGAAAATAAAATAATTAAAGGGTATTAATATAAACTGTGGCTGTAACTTCTAGAAGAAGACGAGGATCAAGCAAAAATGATCTTAACTATTGATTAACTTCTAATCTCGGTTGTTGAATGTCAATGAGGAGATTATTTAAGGAGGCTTGAGGGTCAGCTGGAAGAACACTCGGAGAGAGTTCAAAGAATTGATTTTCTGAAGCAGAGTAGCTACCAGGAGATTTTCAATAGTGAGCTTTTGCAGTGAGGGACAGGGATAGTTGGGTTTGAGTATCTTCTCCAGGACCCAAGATCAGCAGCAGAGAGGCAGAGAGACACCAGGAGGAGGCAGCGCAAACCCAAGAGGGGTTGACGCTGGGCCAAAAGGGCCCACGCAGAGCTAATGCAGAGCCAGAAGAGCTCACGTAGAAGTAGTGCAGTCTTCTAGTGCAGAAGTTTGAAATATGTCGGGGAGCTAAGATTTTTGAGCCGGGAGGGTTGGAAATTGCTCTAGAGGGTATACGCTTCCCAGTTGGGCTGACGCAGAACCTGTTGAGGCTGACGCAAGGCCTACACGGGCCAATGCAGAGATAGCCCAGGACAGTTGGTTCAGCTACTGAAACAACCGTAATTTTTGGGTAGAGTGAGGTAATCTCACTAAGTTTTCATGCCAGTTTAGTTTTCTCTGTAATTGGATTGCCAGAAGGGCATCCAGAGTTGTATTCAGAAACCACTGCTTAATAATATAAAACCCTCAGAGCTGCTGCACTGGTTTTCCCGCACTGGGTTTTTCTGGGGACATTTGTCCAAAAAATACGGTGTCACTTGTGCATCTTTCTCTATTTGTTCTATTCTTGTTTTGGGCAAATTAATTAATTAAGTGAAGGTTGCAGTGTGTTAGCTTCGATATTTGTTGTAGGAAACAATAAATAATTTGTTTCAATATTTAACAAATAGGAGAAGTCTAATTAGTTGCTATTGTAGGTGATTCAGGAGGCTTAGACAAATGTAGTCCAAAGAACCCAATAAGCGTTTTGGGAAATTCCACAACGGACCCTAAGTCTAAACTTAGGAAAATAAAATAGTTAAAGGGTATTAATATAAACTGTGGCTGTAACTTCTAGAAGAAGACGAGGATCAAGCAAAAATGATCTTAACCATTGATTAACTTCTAATCTCGGTCGTTGAATGTCAATGAGGAGATTATTTAAGGAGGCTTGAGGGTCAGCTGGAAGAACACTCAGAGAGAGTTCAGAGAATCTATTTTCTGAAGCAGAGTAGCTACCAGGAGATTTTCAATAGTGAGCTTTTGCAGTGAGGGGCAGGGATAGTTGGGTTTGAGTATCTTCTCCAGGACCCAAGATCAGCAGCAGAGAGGCAGAGAGACACCAGGAGGAGGCAGCGCAAACCCAAGAGGGGTTGACGCTGGGCCAGAAGGGCCCACGCAGAGCTAATGCAGAGCCAGAAGAGCTCACGTAGAAGTAGCGCAGTCTTCTAGTGCAGAAGTTCGAAATATGTCGGGGAGCTAAGATTTCTGAGCCGGGAGGGTTGGAAATTGCTCTAGAGGGTATACATTTCCCAGTTGGGCTGATGCAGAGCCTGTTGAGGTTGACGCAAGGCCTACACAGGGCCAACGCAGAGATAGCCGGGGATAGTTGGTTCAGCTGTTGAAACAACCGTAATTGTTGGGTAGAGTGAGGTAATCTCACTAAGTTTTTATGCCAGTTTAGTTTTCTCTGTAACTGGATTGCCAGAAGGGCATCCAGAGTTGTATTCAGAAACCACTGCTTAATAATATAAAACCCTCAGAGCTGCTGCACTGGTTTTCCCGCACTGGGTTTTTCTGGGGACATTTGTCCAAAAAATACGGTGTCACTTATGCATCTTTCTCTATTTGTTCTATTCTTGTTTTGGGCAAATTAATTAATTAAGTGAAGGTTGCAGTGTGTTAGCTTCAATATTTGTTGTAGGAAACAATAAATAATTTGTTTCAGTATTTAACAAATAGGAGAAGTCTAATTAGTTGCTACTGTAGGTGATTCAAGAGGGGTTGACGCTGAGCCAAAAGGGTTCATGCAAAAACAACACAGTCCTGAGTCCCAACAGAAGTCTGAAATTTGCAGGAGGCTTTGACGTTTGAGCCAAGAGGGTTGACGTCAAAGCTTCGAGAGAGCAGATATACCCAGCGTAGAGCTAACACAGAGCCTAGAGGCTGATGCAGGGCCCACGCAGGGGCATCGCAAAGATAGCCGGGGACACATTGGTTTAGTTGTCGGATCAGCCGAGTAGAGGTAGGTAATCTCACAAATTTCTTCTGCTAGTTTAGTTCTCTGCAACTGGATTGCCGAGAGGGCATCTAGAGTTGTATTCAGAAAATTACTGCATAATAATAGAAAACCTCAGAGCTGTTGCACTGGTTTTCCCACATTGAGTTTTTCTAGGGACATTTGTCCAAAAAATACTGTCACTTGTGTATCTTTCTCTATTGTTTTGTTCTTGGTTTGGGCATATTATTTAATTGGTGTAGGTTGTAGTGTGTTAGCTTCAATATTTGTTGTAGGAAGCAGTAAAAAATTTGTTTAAGTAATTAACAGATATTAGAAGTTTAATCAGTTGTTGCAGTAGTTGATTCGGGTGGGATTCTCGATTTTTCACAAGGTATCAGAGCATTGTAGGTGAAGCAAGAAAGAACAGTACCAGAGACCAGTGTTGATAATATCGGTATCGGGAAAATATCAGCGAGGGTCCAGAAAATATCTTATCGGCAATATCGGCGAAAATATCGGCAAATATCGACAAGCATAAAAAATAATTTTTTCAAATTTTTAAATATAGCCGATATTTTCAAAATATCGCGATATTTTGCCGATATTTTCCGATATTTGCCGATATTTGCCGATATTTTCAAAACAGAAAATATCGCGATATTTTCTCGGCGATATATCGTTTTGCCGAAAATATCGCGATATTTTCGAATATCGCCGATATTATCAACAGTGCCAGAGACCCAACGCTGAGCAGAAGAGGGAGCTCGAAAAAGTTGTAGGAGGCAGCAATTCGAAACCCCAGAGAGTTTGCGCAGTTCTAGGTGGAGGGCTGAAATTTCGAGGCAGTCTGTGAGTTGACGGAGAGAAGGGATTCTAGATCAAGTTTTTGCCGGGGCAGAGGGAGGAGCATTGGTGGGACGTAGTCTCTTTTGCAGGCCGTTTTGCTGGGCAAAAAGACGTCAGAAGAGAAGGAAGAAGCACGGTTGAGGGAATTTCTTCCTCAAAGGACTTCCAACCATGGAGTCTAAATTCTCACTAGCTGAGCAGTAACGAGAAGCGACAGATCTACAAGCTCTAGTAAACAGTGCGTAGGCCAGTCTAGTGTTGCACATAGGAGAGAGGAGGTCATTCGACACTTCTGTTTAGCATAAATGGTAGCCACATCTCCAGGAGGGAGGTGGGCTGATTTGGAGTTGTAGTTTGAAAGAGCTACAAATGGGCAGGATCCTTGAGGACCACCTCTTGGATCAATACCTTGCTACAGGAGCCTAATTTTGTGGTAGCAAGATGGATTAGTGTCAGATGGTGCCAAGGAGTGTCGGGGAGATAGTTGCAGTGGCTAGGAGTGCCAGAGACTGAACATCATAGAGTAGAGTTGGCAGCAGTGCAGATGGCACAAAGCAGAGGTTAGCAACAACGCAGTAGATTCAGAGGGTTAGCATAGAGACTAGCAGTAGTTAGGCTTCAACATTCACGTGGTATCATACTGAACGCAGTTAGTTCAGTAATTTGGGATGTTTTTCCATTGTTGATGGAGTAGCATCAATAGTTTGCAGTGCAATGGCATTGCTAGCAGCAGGACATATGCAACACTCGAGAGGGAGCTGTAGTATGGATGCAGTGTTAACAGTGGCAGTGTCAGCAATAGTACAGTTGCAGCAGCAGTGCACGGGTTGGTGGACAGCATGTTAGACATCAACAACACAGAGGACGATGTTATGAAGTCAGTGTGATGCTTCAGATTGAAGGCATATCTAGAGCACATTCCTTGCTAAGATGGAGTGTTGATTTCTGGTAGCATCATATGTGCTCTAAGTCTCAAATTTTGCAGGGAGGCTTAGGCACATGTATTCCAAAGAACCCAGAAAGCGTTTTGGGAAATTCCACCCAGAAACAGTTTTATTAAAATAATTAATTATTTTTAAAGGGACCCTATGTCTAAACTTGGGAAAGTAAAATAATTAAAGGGTATTAATATAAATTGTGGGTGTAACTTCTAGAAGAAGACGAGGATCAAGCAGAAATGATCTTAGCCATTGATTAGCTTCTAATCTGGGTCGTTGAATGTCAACAAGGAGATTATTTAAGGAGGCTTGAGGGTCACTTGGAAGAACACGGAGAGAGTTCAGAGAATCAATTTTCTGAAGCATAGCAGCTACTGAGAGATTTTCGATAGTGAGCTTTTGCAGTGAGGGGCAGGGATAGTTGGGTTGGAGTATCTTCTCCAGGACCTAGGATCAACAATAGAGAGGCAAAGAGACACTAGGAGGAGGCAGCGCAGACCCAGGGGGGTTTGACGCTAGGCCAGAAGGGCCCACGCAGAGCTGACGCAGAGCCAAAAGGGCTCACGCAGAAGCAATGTAGTCTTCCAGTGCAGAAGTCCAAATTCTATCGAGAGCTGAGATTTCTAAGGCGGGAGGGTTGGAAACTGCTCCAGAGAGTAGATGTTTCCCAAATGGGCTGACGCAGAGCCTGTTGAGGCTGACGCAGGGCCTACGCAGGGCCAATGCAGAGATAGCTGAGGACAGTTGGTTCAACTGCCGGAACAGTTAGAATCGCTGGGTAGAGTGAGGTAATATCACTAAGTTTTTCTGCCAGTTTAGTTTTCTTTGCAACTGGATTGTCGGAAGGGTATCCAGAGTTGTATTCAGAAACTACTGCTTAATAATATAAAACCCTTAGAGCTGCTGCACTGGCTTTCCCACATTGGGTTATTCCGGGGCATTTGTCCAAAAAATACTGTCACTTGTGCATCTTTCTCTATTTGTTCTATTCTTGATTTGGGCAAATTAATTAATTAAGTGAAGGCTGCAGTGTGTTAGCTTTGATATTTGATATAGGAAACAATAAATAATTTCTTTCAGTATTTTACAAATAGGAGAAGTCTAATCAGTTGCTGCAGTAGGTGATTCAGGTGGGATTCTCGAATCTTCACAGTGCCTTCACTAGACTTATGGATGTTAGTCCCGACATAGTGCATGACACTGTGAAATTTCCTTAAATTGCAGCCACTGGAAAGTTATTCTTCTAACTAATTATGCAGTTTATTTGTTATACAACAAATAGTGAATCAATAGGGTTGGAAACTGCTCCAAAGGGTAGACGTTTCCCAGTTGGGTTGATACATAGCCTGTTGAGGCTGACTCTGGGCCAACACAGAGATAGTTGAGGATAGTTGGTTCAACTGACGGAACAATCAGAATCGTTGGGTAGAGTGAGGTAATCTCACTAAGTTTTTTTGCCAGTTTAGTTTTCTCTGTAACTGGATTGTCAGAAGGGCATCCAAAGTTGTATTCAGAAACTACTGCTTAATAATATAAAACCCTCAGAGCTGCTGCACCAGCTTTCCTGCATTGGGTTTTTCTGGGGACATTTGTCCAAAAAATATGGTGTCACTTGTGCATCTTTCTCTATTTGTTCTGTTCTTGTTTTGGGCAAATTAATTAATTAAGTGAAGGCTGCAGTGTGTTAGCTTCGATATTTGCTATAGGAAATGGTAAATAATTTGTTTCAGTGTTTAACAAATAAGAGAAGTCTAATCAGTTGCTGCAGTAGGTGATTTGGGTGGGATTCTCGAATCTTCACAGTGCCTTCACTAGATTTACGGCTGCATGACACTGTGAAATTTCCTTAAATTGCAACAACTGGAAATTTATTCTTCTAACTCATGCAGTTTATTTGTTATACAACTCATAGCGAATCAATAACATTGCAATTCTTCACATCAAAATTAATTTGCAAAAAAATAAATTGGCACTGAGAAAATAGATGCGCACACACCTATGTTACACGAAACTTCTAGGAACCTGGCATTTCGAGACGTACCTGTAACAAAATCTTCGAAACTTGGCCGAAACTCAATCGAAACCCGACGATCATGTAATCATCTATGAGAGTTAATATAGACTTGGTTTTCCTTCTAAATTGTCATATATGGGTCTTATTCCCTTTTCTCTTGCAAGATAATGTGTTATTCACTTATTTATAGATTTCTCTTTATATATATAAACATATATGACAGTTTGGACGACATTTCCATTTTTGGGAGGTGATGTTTCTAAACGTACTCGTTTCAGAAACTCTAAAATGTTTAAGTGCTTTGTGCAACCTACACACACAATAAAAATGACACTGCTATTTTGGGCTAATAGTTCCTAGAAAAAAGCCCTGAAGAGAAAACCGATGTAGCAAATGAGGGTTTATTTTATTATTCAACAACAAAAATCCTGAGTACAATATCTAGATGCCAAACTGGCAATCCTCCAACAAATAATCTTGCCAAAATTTGGAGAAATTTTCTACCTTTTGCAAAATCATTGAGCCTCCCTCTGGCCTGCTCGCATTGCCCCTGGTTGCTTGCACTCCTGGCCTGCTCAATTCGTACTACCTCTAGAGCTACTCCAAAACTGGTCATCTAGCCTTCTATTTCCACTGGAAAAATTCACTTTGCCTTCTGGAATGTCTTTCCGACTTTCGACAACTAATCCAAACCCTTCCTGTCTATTTACTCTGTTGAACTGGCTAACTCACACAACTTGGACGACGTTCTCTGCAAAATATTCCGGCCTCCCTTCTGCCGGCTCTTCGACACTAGGAAAATCCTCTGGAACTCTCTGTTGTTGCTCCCTCAATCAATGATGCTCTCCTTCTCTGGCTCGAACTCTTCTTCCTTACTGAATCATTACACTGGATAGCTAGATCTGCCAAGGAGACTTGCTCTCCCTCTTGCTCGATGTATGTCTCTCCTCATCCCATTGATATGCTCTTATAATCACTCGCTAGATCACCAACGACCATGATTAGATTCTCATCAACAATTAAGATCATCTTAGACTCGATTCGTGTGAGTCTTTAGAGCTTTCTTGATCTTTCTTAATTAATTCCATTTAATTAATCAATTTTCCCAAGTTAGATTGGTCTCTAGGTGTTTTCTCTTGAAACATTTTCCAGGTTTCTCAGATCTTGTGTTCTTTAACCTCTCCAACACAAATTGAGACTAGAACACTTTTTCGATGCTACCAAAAACTAACACTCCCTCTTAGCAAGGAAAGTGTTTTATCTTCTCCACTACTCCTATACTCATTATCTAGATGAATATCTTGTAGTCTGTCACTGGACCACCTCACGTTGTTGATGTTTGACAACTGTGATACAACTAGCTCTCATTGTCCATCAACCACTGCGTGTACTTTGATTCATCTACTGGCCCTGTAGCTGAACCACTCTGCATTTGCGTTGCTACTGACACTACACTGTTCCTCTTGCACTGCCGCCAACACTGCACTGTTCCTCTTGCACTGTCGCCAACACTGCTTGCGCTACATCTAATCTCATGTTGTAGCTGCTACTGCAACTACTACAACTGATAACTGATCTACTGTCCTTGCAACTAGCTTCTGCAACTGTCCCTTGAGTCTCTGACTGCACTAGCTCTGCGTTGTCTACTAAGTAATTGTCTGCGCCCAACTGTCTTTGTTCCCCTATAGTATCTGACTGCAACTAATTTTGCACTGTCTCTCAACATCTGATTGCGCTCGCTGACATCTTGATCCCCTACTACTGAATACTATGGGCCCTCGTAGCCAAGGTAATGATTCAAGAGGAAACACCTTTATGAAGTTACCACCTTTGACCCTGCCCAAACCTCAACTCTGAAGTACTATGCTCCTCCTCCTTCTGGAGGTATAGTCACTATCAATGCAAACTCCTCCTGAGTGAAATCACTTCAACGACGTGCCCAGTCTGACAATTTGTCTCGTCCACTAATCCCTTGGACAAACGTTGCCCACTCTTTGGTAAACCCATTTAGAGCAATTCACACCAACTCGTTGTCCTCTAGTTTCTCACCCACAATTGCTAACTCATCTCATACATTTTGAATTCTAGTGAGGTAGGGAGTTATGCCTTCACCCTTCTGCATCTTTGTGGTCCTCAACTTCTCCTTGCAAATCATCTTACGATTCTCTGATAGATCCCAGTATAGTTTCATAACGACATCCCACATCTCCTTTGTTGTTACCTTCTTTGCAATATGTGGAACGATATGATCTTAGACTCCATCCAAGATCATCCTCTTTGCTTTGGCCATATCCTTATACTGTGAAAATGGATAGGGTCAGTACAGCTATGGTTGTTGTCGGGAACTCCTGCAGGCCATGCTCATCCAACAAGAATTGGATCCTAGCCTTCCAGACACCAAAGTTTGAGGCTCCATCAAGTCTATCCTGATCTTTGAGACCTATTGTGGCCATTCTTGTGAAACTCAAATAATTGAAGGTTGAAACTGGAAATCTCCTTTTATTTTCCTGCTTGACCTCTCTCTGCTATTCACACTCCCTTACTAAAACGCAGATTTGTTATTGGTTTTCTCCGGAAATCCTTCTTTGGCTCACTTTGCCTCTTGCTTCCTATTGGGCAACTCGCTCAACCTTCTGGAAGTTCTTCTGCAGAATCTGACACATGATTTGTTGCTCTAGAAGCTCGCACTAGCTGACTAGCAAAATTGTTGTGACCTACTGCTTCTGGAAATTATGGATCTCCTCCTGAAAACTGAATTTGGAAATCCTCTGAGAAATTCTGGAAATTTCTCTGTGTGCTTTCCTTTTCCTGTCCTTGCACAGATCTACAACAATTAAGTCCTATTGCAAAATCATTGTGCTCAGATCTGTCAACAAACTGATTGATCTACTCACCGAAGCTGCTTCTTGACAAAACCACTTCCTGCAAATCTCTGCTTTTGAGGCTATTCGAACTTTCCTCCTACCTGGAACTGGAAATCGAACCCTCTACCTTGTTACCCCTTAATCTAGTAGGGGTCCTAGGAGGGGTTTTGGAGGGACTACTACTAGACCAAGTGGCAACAATGGGACAAGGACCCATTGCCACCTCAGTCAATATCCCCTGCTCTTTACGGACTTTCTCCAATGGGAGGAGTCCCGATATTGAGGAAATCACTAAAATGTTGAGGTTAATAACGATGTACAATGTGATTTCCAAAGCCCATTCAAAGGAGAGGCTCAGATAATGGTTTTCTTGCTTTAAAAGCAAGAGAAGGGTTCTCCAAGAAAGGCTTATTGATAGGAGGCCTATATCTTGGTGAAAGGGTATTCAACACACGGAATGTACCTTGTTAAGGATTCCCATAAATAGGAAAGGACCTCTCTTAGGGTAATGTAAAATGATGATTTGTAATGTTTTGGGATCACAAGAGAGAGACCTAGGGGATCCAAGCAAGACTTGGGTTTTAGGATGATCATCTAACAATGTGACTAGGTCAAAGAAGGATGGAAAGAAGGGTCACTTAAAGATGAACTTGCTTTGAGTTTTGAGTGAGAAATGACCCTTTGAAAACCACTAACCAAAGCAACCTACGATGAAATTGGCGTTGGAGATTGGGCTTAGGGTTTCTTGAAATCCAACTATGGGAATGGCTTGAAATTTTGTGGAGACCTAGAGGACACCCCTGCGCAACTATGGATCAACTTTCTCTTGATCTGAACCAACCCAAACTAGGCCCTAGGAGCCTATTAGGGTTAGGGTAGAAAAATAAAAGAGGTGAAAGAAAAGTAGTTTTAGGGTTGACCAACAAGGATCTAGGTCCAGTGCTTGGCTATTGGGAAGATTGGAGTCAAAATGATCAAGATTTGGGAACTTTTCTCTTCAAGGAGGCCAAAAGAGGCAACTTCACTAATAATGGATGCAACTATGCAACAACTTTAGACTTTTTATACTTCTATATGCAAGATTTGATGGAGTTTCAAGGTAAAAGGTGCACAACCCACCCCTAGGAAAATTCGTTCCTCTTGCCAAGATGAATAACCTATGCAATGAGTCAAGATTACAAGTGTTTCATAAATTCACATTAAATTTTAGGGCACAAGTAAAATAATGACATAGCATTCCATACATTAGACATGACCATTATGAAATTCGCATGAAAGATTACTTACATGACAAAAAGAGTATATCCATCCATAAACTTGCCAAATAGAAGCTCCAATAGAGATAATGAAAATATTCCACACATCAAAATGCATTTATTCATCTAAATCATTCCACAAATTGCAGGTCTGAAATCTTTAGAAAGATATATCCCAAATCCAAGTGATGATGAGTGCTACAATGAGGCTCTATTGTATTTATATGAGCCTTCGAGCAATTCAAATAGCCTAATTTAGCCTAGTGACACCCCTACAATAAAATAATGAGCAAAATAACCTTACTTTGTTGACAAGCCCACCAAATAGCTCCACAATATGAATAATTAGCCTCTCAAGAGGGCCGAAATAATAATACAATAGCTAGAAGGGTTGTTGGAAGGCCAAATGAAGTCCCTCATGTGTCATAATGAATAGGAGGGCTCCAATAACAGTGATGTAGGGGGTGGCCCCTTAATCTCCAAGCGAATGACTTGTGTTGCTCCCAAGTGGCTGTGGGGGCACAAAGAACATCCTCATGGATCTCCAACTGAATCAAACAAGCATGTGTTCCATCTGTAAGGGTTGAAACAAGTATGCAAGCCCTCCCTTGTCTCAGGTGAGGCAAAACCTCCTCTGGGCCCTAGATCAACTGCTGAGTGTGTGGTGCAGGTGTGTAACCAGCTAGGCAATGTGGTCCAGGTGCATCATCATCATCGAGTAAATGGGGCGCGACGTCATATCCCCTCCCAAATACATTTGTAACAGGTTTATCTCTACACAATTTTGCACATTTTTGGCTAAGGAAAAGGACCCATCCATTTCGACTTAGGGACTTAGGAGAAATTTCGGCTTAATTAGATTGCTAGTGGAAGGTGGGGGCCACCCACGTGGGAATTCGAACTAGGCCATTCGAATGGCTTGGAGGGAATTCAAATAGTTGATTGAAGGGGCCCACATGAGGCAAGGAAGGCCCACGAAGTCATAAGGAGGAGGAGGCTCTCATTTGGGTCATTCATTCGACCTTGTATATCGAATTTACTTTACTGTTTGCTCAAGCTGCTTAGCTGAGTCAACCTTACGTTTGGGGGATTTCGAGTGCCACCTTAGGAAGGCAATTCCACAAGAATTTTCAGGAGTTCTAGGGAGTATCCACATCATAGTCACTCAGCGACACTCAGGAAGTGCGTATTTCTGGGCCACAGTGAGAACACGCAGAGGGAGATAGGCCCACCTTGGGTCAACCAATTTTCGGAGGAACCAAGGAACCTGAAGGACAACATTGGGCCAACATTCAGTGAGAGTTTTGGAGCCAAAGAAGCCAACAACCCAGCAATTCGAATTCCAGGCCTGGGGGACAGCATAGAGGGCTAGTTCAATGATTTCGTGGGTCTTGAGGGCAAGGGCTACAACTCGAAAACTCATCTGGGAAGTCAGGAGATTTGTAGGAGGGTTCATCTTGGAGTTTTTAGACAATTTCTAGGAGGTTTTATAGCCTTAATCTAGCAGGCCAAGTTTTGCAGTTGCAGCTGAGGTTGGGCTCCTTGGGGATTGAATTTCAAAAGTATGAAGCAGCAAAATTCCTTCATGGGTTTTTTTGGGTTTAGGCCAAGGAGTAAGGAACTAAAATATCATAATTTTATGAGCATGGGAAGTAGTGATTCCAGCCCTTCAAAGTCAACAAACATAACAATGTTCTAGGCAGTGCAGTTCAATTTGGTGCAGTAGTTGTAGCAGCCTTCAGTTCAAATTTTGCTCAACTGGGCTTGGTCATGCTTGTCTGTTGAGACAAGCCCATGTGCACCATTCTATTTACTATTGTATTTTGGTCCTGAAGAAGCAATAAAATGGCTCAACAGTTATTTATTTCCAGTGTTCCCATGGGTGCTTAGTGTCTATTTCGTTTTTCTGATTGCTGGATTATTTGCATGCTTTGTCTATCACTTATATTCCTGTTTAGGAACATTACAGTGGTACCAGTGGGGATTTTCTCCTATGAGAGAAGGGGACCAGTAGAACATCACATATAGAAGGCAGAGGTACCAGTGCCGAGAAAGAGAGCTGGAGATCACTCTAGACACGGAGGATAGGGGGAAAGAAGTGGTAGCAGAGGAGGACATGGTGGAACCCAAGAGATGGCTTTGAATGGCTTTTGACAACCTCTTGAAGGCTTTGAATGATTTAGCAAAGGGCCAGAAAGAGATGCTGGAGGAGATAAAGATGCAGAACAGATAGAGAACCACCTCTAGAGGGTTTCTATTTGGGGAAACTTTTGGAGCCTCCCAGCCATTCGATCACCCCTTACCAACAACACAACCCCCATCAGCTAGTGGGCCAACTTGAGCCACACTACCCTCTTTTGTACTTGTGGCACAGATCGAACCAGCAGTGGGTGAAGACCCCACACAGATGGGAGAACATTTTAGAGAGTGGCAATCTATGGGTGTAGACTTTAGGGAAGCACTCTCTTTCAAAGATTTCTGCAAGCTCAAGAAAAGTGAGAAGTGCAAGGGCTATGGAGGACAGGGTACACAAAGCTATGAGCTGTAGAGGACCATAGGGAGGATGTACTTCCCTACATTCGATGGCATTGCCAAGTGCACTGCTAGGGCTTGGGTTGAGAAGATGGACACCTATTTCTAGCTCAACTGGATGATAGAACTTAAAGCCATCAAGATGGCCACACTGCACATGGAGGGGGAAGCCCATGACTGGTGGTTTCATGGCTTGGCCACCCTGGGGCATGCCAATGTGGCTTCTTATGAGGACTTCACTAGGAGGGTGGTGGAATGTTTTGACCAAAGGGATCCAGAGGCCCATTTCAGGGAGTTGACACAACTGCACCAGACAGGCAACCCAGAGCAATATATTTCAGAGTTTCTGCGAGTGTTAGTGATGGTTCCGGACCTATCAGAGGCTCGGAGGGTGTATACTTTCATTGAGGGCTTACTTGAGCCCCTGCATGGACTGGTGAAGTCACGCAAACCCTCCACACTGCAGGAGGCAGTTTTGTGCACTCGAGACCTACAGGGGGCCATCCCCACGAGCAAAGCTCCTTTTCTTGCATGGACCCCTTTCCCACAGAAGGGGCATGACACTAGACCCCCACCTTAGAGAACCACCCAGGGACGAGGGCAGCTGGATGATGAGACACGGAAGGACCTCAGGAGGAGGAAGTTGTGCTTCACTTGCCAAGAGCCCTAGGCACCAGGCCATCGGTGCATTGCTAGCAAAGTTCCTTATATTGAGGTCTATTCAGACAGTGACTAGGAGGACGATTTGGAGCAGGAGTGTGGTGTAGGACATGGTGAGAGTCCGACAGATAAGGGACCACCACTACCACCTCCACAGGGAGGGGCATCCTTTGCCCCATCCGGGGGAGTCCTTGCTTCCTTATATGGGGTTCCCAAATTCATGACATTGAGGATCAGAGGCACTATACAGGGACATCAGGCGTCGGTCCTAGTTGACAGTGGGGCTACCCACAACTTCATTGATGCCTAGTTGGTATAGAGGAGGGGTCTCAGTTATGCCTCACCACGACTGAGTTTGAGGGCTTTTTAGTCCTAGTACTAAGTGACCGTACCATGCAGTGCCCTCAGTATGTGCCTGCTTTGACAGTAGTTATGGGGAACTACTCGACGATGAACCGCTTCTTTGTGGTTGATGTGCCAGACACCAACATGGTGATGGGTGTCTAGTGGCTGTACTCCCTGGGGCGAGTCACTACTGATTGGAAGAAATTAGAGATGGAGTTCATCGAGCAGGATGGAAAATCGGTGGTTCTCAGAGGCATGCATTCATATCCACCCCAAACAGTCTTAGCACATAGGATGGAGGTTGATCTGCGACATGGGGACATATCATGGGCAGTGGAGCTAAGAGTTTCGGAGATTGGGGGACAGACCCAACCACTACCACCAGACATATAGGCCTTGTTGGACAAATACGTAGTGGTGTTTGGGGATATCCCACTAGGGCAACCACCAGACAGGGGATTCAAGCACACTATTGAATTGGAGTCAGGTGTGCAAGAGGTGATCACTACCCCTTATAGGCATCCTAAGGCCTATAAGGATGAGATTGAGAGGGCCATTATGGAGTTGTTGGCATTGAGACGTATCAGGCCAAGTTCCAGTCCCTTCGCTTCTTCAGTAGTGTTGGTGATGAAGAAGGATGGGACCTTACACATGTGCATTGACTATCGGGCCCTCAACCGGAAGACACTGAAGAACAGGTACCCCATCGCCCGCATAGATGAGTTGATGGATGAGCTTAGAGGAGCCAAGTACTTCTCTAAGATCGATTTGCATGCAGGGTACCACCAGATCAGGGTGAGGGATTAGGACATCGCCAAGACAACTTTTCGGTGCCATTATGGGCACTTCGAGTTCCTGGTCATGCCATTTGGGCTTACCAATGCTCTAGCTACCTTCCAGTCGTGTATGAACCATGTCTTTCAGAGGTAGTTGAGGAGATTTGTGCTGGATTTATTCGATGATATTTTGATTTACAGCAAGACTTGGGAGGAGGATCTCTAACACTTGGAGGAGGTGCTACGTATTTTGGAGGAGCAATAGTTTTATGCCAAACTGTCCAAGTGTGAGTTTGGCCTGACAAAGATGCTCTACTTAGGGCATATCATTGGTGCAGATGGGGTGAAGGTCCATGAGGAGAAGATATGGGCTATCTGTGACTGGCCAGTACCCAGAGATGTGACAGCGCCGAGGGGTTTTGTGGGTATCTACACTTACTATCGGAAGTTTGTCAAGGGGTTTTCACAGTTGGTAGCACCCGTGACAGGTTTGACCAAGAGAGGGGCTTTCGCATGGACTGATGGAGCACAAGTGGCCTTTGATTGCCTCAAGGAGGTCATGAGTAGTTGCCCGATTTTAGCACTTCCGGATTTTTCCTAGCCCTTCACCGTGGGTTGTGATGCATCCGGGGAGGGAGTTGGAGAAGTTCTATCACAGGATGGGCACCCCATTGCTTTCGAGAGTCGAAAGCTCTTACCACATGAGCGGTCATATTCCATATATGACAAAGAGATGCTGGCCATCATGCATGCATTGGCCAAATTCCAATAATATTTGATGGGCAATAGGTTTAGGGTGAAGATTGATCACCACAGTCTTCGTCACTCCATGGGGAAGCAAGGCCTCAATGACAGGCAATAGAGATGGGTTAGCAAGGTGCAGGTCTATGACTTCAATATAGAGTATGTGCAGGGAAAGCACGATGTGGTGGCTGATGCTCTATCACGAAGACTTGCTGGGCTAGCACTCATGAGCATCTGCCATGATTGGAAGGCCCAACTATTGGTGGAGTACTCCAAGGACAGGAGGGCATATGAGATCTTGAAGGGTACCCACGTAGATGAGCACTACCAAGTGATGGACGAGGTCATCTATTAGAAGGGGCGCATATTTCTGGTGCCCAACTCACTGTTGAGGGAGAGAGTGCTCCAAGTAGCACATGACTCGCTATTGTCAGGGCACCAAGGGTTCCGAAAAACATACATGGCAGTGAGGGAGAGATTCACATGGAAGGGCCTCAAGGGGGACATGCTGAAGCACATACAAAAGTGTGAGGCATGTCAATGGAACAAGGGGGAGTTGATTCACCCTACAGGATTGCTACTGTAATATACCTAATGGAAATTTTACAGTGATAACAAAGTCATGCAAAGACAATAACACAGAAATTTTCAAAAATGCATACACATAAACTAGAAATATCTCCATTTCCACAAACTGACCAAGATTTTATTAGTAATAGTATTTTGGTACAAAGGAGTTGGATTAAATGCACCTGGGCTTGCACAAGGCAAGCTACAAGCATCAGGGGATGAATACAAGAAAGCTCAACAACTATAATAGCAAGCTCCTCAAAAAAATATGTTGCTGCTCCAAAACTGCATTGTTGCTTGACTTCACCCCCTGATTTGCCCACTCTAGAGTGCCCAGAAAATTCTATAAAATTAGGAGAGTGCTCCTTACCCAAAACGCAGAAAGGGTTTCTCTTAGTTCCAACTTTCAAAATTTGACCCTTCACAGCTTAGCCCTCCACCAAATTTGAATTTTGTTACTATGGCTACTCCTGTCAATCTCGTCTCCAAACTCTAGCAATCCTCCTCGAATTGCCCTCCCAATGATTTCCCAACACCCTAGCTCCCAACTCCCCCAGATGATGTTGGACCAAAAGAGTCTCACTCCAATGACTGTGCAGTCATGGACAAGATGAAGTAGTCCTGTGTATGATAAAGTGAGAGTTGCATGTAGGTTGGTCCTCTTGGCTGTAGCTGCCCTCCACACTAATGAAAATGATCAAAGAACACTCCTTTAGCTTCTTCGGTCAATTCCCCAACAACCCAGCTCCACAAACAACCAGTGAATCCTCCCTTTGAGCAGTGGTGGCTCCCAGACTGCGTGCTCTACTCCAGAAATGCGTGGGACCTGTAGTTGATGTCTCTTCAAATCTCAGTGATGAAGGAAACGCCTTCCTAGGGTGGCACTCGAAGTCCACCAAAGAAAGGTTGAGCTTCTCTCCTTGGGAAGTTCTTGTGCTAAACAACACTATGGCTCAACTGAACAACTAAGGCAAATTTGATTTTCAAATAGACAAAAGACCCCTATTGCTCCTTCATTCCTTCATTTTATAATTGCAGGCCATGCATTCCTTGTGGGTCCCTCCACCAATTCGATTTGCCTCATGGAATTCAAATTCTTTCTTCCCCAAGTGTGCACTTTATGTGGGCCCCATATTCCACTATCAATTTAATCTTTCATTTTCTCTAATGTTGGTGACCTGCATCTCTCCAAAAATTAAGTGGGGACTCCCTCCATGCACTTTTCCTAAGTTTACATGCCAAAATATTTCCCAACACCCAATTGCAAAAATAGAAATTCATCTTAGCAAAATTAATTTAATTGGGGACATTACAGCTACAACCGCTTCCCATCTTCAAGGGGACAAGGGAAAACATATCTATGGATTTCATCACAGGGCTCCCCACAGTGCAGGGCAAGGACTACATTTATGTAGTGGTCGACCGGTTGACCAAGTATACCTACTTTTTCGCCATGCCCACAAGGTATTCGATTGCACAGGTTGCTGAGTTGTTCTTTAGGGAGATCTTCCGGTTACACGGACTTCCTAAGAACATTGTGAGTGACAGGGATAGCAGGTTCATGGGAGGCTTTTGGCAGGAGCTTTTCAGGTTGGTCGGTATCGAGCTCACTTCTAGCACGAGCTACCACCCCCATACAGATGGCCAGACAGAGCGAGTTAATCAGGGCTGGAGGGGTATCTGAGGAACTACGTGACAGGACAACAGAGGGCTTGGATCCAGTGGCTACATTTGGGCGAGTATTGCTACAACACCACCCACCACATGTCCATTGGTATGACTCCTTTCCCTGCCTTGTATGGATATGATGCATTACCTTTTACTGATGTTTTTGGAGACAGTCGGGCCCCAAAGGCCAAAGATTGGGTCCAAGAGAGCCAAGACATCCTCAAAGCTCTCAAGGTTAACTTAGTGAAAACACAAAACCAGCAGAAAGTGTACGCAAAACGGCACTGGACATAGAGACATTTCGAGGAGGAGGATTTGGTGTACCTTCGACTACAGCCATACATGCAGTTCACATTGAAGCATAAGGGGGTCGAGAAGCTACAACCCAGCGTCTATGGGCCATACCGAGTCATCAGACGAGTTGGGGAGGTGGCCTATGAGCTGGAGTTCCTTTGGGGAGCAAGATTCACAATATATTTCATGTCTCGTGCCTTAAAAAGGTGATGGGGAAACAGGTGACAGCAGCAGTAGAGTTACTCTCACTGGATGATGAGGGCCACTTAGTTTTGGAGCCTGAGACAATCTTGGAGAGGAGGGAGAGGACGCTGAGGAGCAGGACCATCAGGGAGTTCTTGGTACACTGGAAGAACTTGCCGAATGAGGATGCCACTTGGGAGGGTGAACACATTTTGGAGCACCCAGCTCTGAGGTTGCTTGAGGGAAAGCAACATTTGGGAGGGGAGGACTATCATGCCCCTTCCCAAATACATTTCTAACAAGTTTATCTCTACACATTTTTGCACATTTTTGGCTAAGGAAAAGGACCCAACCGTTTCAACTTAGGGACTTAAGAGAAATTTCGGCTTAATTAGATTGCTAGTGGAAGGTGGGGGCCACCCACGTGGGTATTCGAACTAGGCCATTCGAAAGGCCTGGAGGAATTCGAATTATTGATTGAAGGGGACCACATGAGGCAAGGAAGGCCCATGAAGTCATAAAGAGGAGGAGGCTCTCATTTGGGTCATTCATTCAACCTTGTATATTGAATTTACTTGACTGTTTGCCCGAGTTGCTTAGCTGTGTCAATTGGTTGTTCAACCACGAATCTCTCAAGTGGGAGATTCAACCTTACCTTTGGGGGACTTCGAGTGCCACCCTAGGAAGGCAGTTCCACAAGAACTTTCAGGAGTTCCGGGGAGTATCCACAACACAGTGACTCAGCTACACTCAGGAAGTGTGTATTTCTGGGCCACAGTAAGAACACACAGAGGGAGATAGAGCCACCTTGGATCAACCAATTTTTGGAGGAGCCAAGGAACCTGAAGGACAACATTGGGCCAACATTTAGTGAGAGTTTTGGAGCCAAAGAAGCCAGCAACCCAGCAATTCAAATTCCAGGCCTGGGGGATAGCGCAGAGGGCCAGTTCAGTGATTTCGTGGGTCTTGAGGGCAAGAGCTACAACCCGAAAACTCATCTGGGAAGTTAGGAGATTTGTAGGAGGGATCATCTCAGAGTTTTTGGACACTTTCCAAGAGGTTTTACAGCCTTAATCTAGCAGGCCAAGTTTTGCAGTTGCAGCTGAGGTTGGGCTCCTTGGGGGTCGAATTTCAGAAGTCTGAAGTAGCTAAATTCCTTCGTGGGTTTTTTGGGTTTGGGCCAAGGAGTAAGGAGCTAAAATATCATAGTTTTCTGAGCATGGGAAGCAGTGATTCCAGCCCTTCGAAGTTAGCAGACAGAGCAATTTTCTGGGTAGCGTAGTTCAATTTGGTGCAACAGTTGTAGCAGCGTTTAGTTCAACATTTGCTCCCCTGCTTTGGTCATGCTTGTCCGTTGAGACAAGCCCAGGTGCACCATTCTATTTACTATTGTATTTTACTCCTGGAGAAGTAATAAAATGGCTCAGCAGTTCTTTATTTCCAGTGTTTCCATGGGTGCTTAGTGTCTATTTCGTTTTTTGATTGTTGGACTGTTTGCATGCTTTGTATATCACTTATATTACTATTTAGGAACATTACACACGAGCAAACAATTAGTGGTGCTGAAGGATCCAATGGTGTGGCTATCTGCTCTCTGCTATAGTGGAGGCCTATTGCTCTCAACTCTCACCCTGCAAGTGCCATTAAAACCCTTTAGAGGGCTTGGATCTCGTATAGGGAGACCAAACCCCAAGATGAAGACCCACCTGCAATCCTGTATAAGATCCAATGCGTCTCCTCACCTTCCAGTACAACAATTCATTAGTGCATTTGAACAAGAGCTGACAAATCATGGAACCAAGTGGGCACTTCATAGTGACATGCCCTTCCGTAATGGGCTTTAGAATGTACAGGTGTCTCCAAGCTCAAGAGTGTGGTTAATCAAGGGCCCTATTAAGTGGTTTCAACCTCTAAGGGAGTGATAGGTCTGTTAAAATTTGGCAATTCAAGGATTAATTTTTCCTAGAAGAAATCATATATTTCAGTTTTGTTTGAATGACCTATAATAAAATTTCATTTCTAACAATTCTAATATGACTTTCCAAAAATAGAAAGTCATGTCTAAATAATCAAGGATGATTTCGACATATGGAATCCACTTTAAAATAAAATCAATCATGATTATACAAGTCAAGAATTAATATATTTATCCTTACTAGTATTATTATTATGATACTATTATTTATAAAATAGTTTACAATCATTTACCTTTAATGGATTAATAAAAAAAACAAATTCTCTCATGGAATAAGTATATTAAATTGAGAAATCTCTTACTTGGAAAATCGAATCTCTCTCTTGGAATAAAATAGTAACTCCACACTTAAGAAAATGTAACTCTCCCTTACTAATTCAATATATGACAAAAGTATAACTCCTCATTAAATGCATTTGTAACTCCCTCATTCAATTCTATTTGTAATTCTCACAAAATATTCTCTCATGTCTAAGTGTAACTCTCTCTCTCCATAATTCAAATTGTAACTCCACAAGACAAATGTATCCCTCTCTCTATTCTTGGGATAAGTCACACTTCTCCTTAAGTAACTCCTCCCTCATGGAATTCAATTCTCCTATTATTTTCTCAACGCATGGATTCATTTTGTAACTTCTCCTTTCTCATCTATTTAAGCAAGAGAAAGTGAGCCTTGAGAGAAGCATGTTCATTGTGAAAAAGGAGAGCTAGTGATGAGTGTGTGCAAGAGAAGTGTGAGAGCAAGTGAAGAGTAAGAGCAAGGGAAGAGCTAGAGCAAGTGTGAGGGACAAGATTTGATCAAGAGAAGGAGATCTTCAAGCAAAGAGCAAGAGCACTTCAACTGCAATTTGATCAGACATTGGTGACTTTATTCATTCTCATTCTCTTTCTCTCTCTCTCTCTATACTCTTCTGAACAATTGAAGAAATCTAATAGAAGAAGAATCATTTGGGTTTTCCCCTTGTGGGTTTTGCCTTGGTCATTAGACCTAACTCTTAGTGTCTTATATTTGTGCTTGGTTGCCTTCATATGATCCTTAAGTTTATGTTCTACCTACAAATGCTGATTGTTAATCTACGTTGTCATTGATGTCAATATGGCAGTGGCCGAAATTGCAAATTCTCTAAGTTGCTAGATGACATGTCTTACCTCTAGTGATCTTAATGGATGATGAAGAAGACCACTCTTGGTAAAAGACTAGATGAGGATGGAAGAAGCCTAATAAGAGGAAGTCCATCCAAGAAGAAGTCTAATTACCCTACCTCCAATTCTGCACTAGTCACATTAAAAATATTTTTTTTCACCTCCTTAAAGGCTGCAACTCACAACGAGATCTACACCATTCTTTAGAGCATTAATTTAGCTTTCTAATGAGCTATTATTTAGCCTGAAACTCCAAGTATTCTGAGAGATATGAATTTTCTAAGAAAATAATGTTATTCTAGATAGTAAGCTGACCTAAACTACTTTCCCATGTTGGCTTGCTCTAAGGAGACATGCCTGTTTGTTTCATAAAGCAACTTGGCATATCAATAGAAGCTCGGATCTCCATTTCTAATGATGTGCAAGACACAACAATTACAGGAACTCAATCAACATCACAGAAGAGAGAAAGATTTGTTCACAACTCGTGAGCAAAAGAAGGAAGAGACAAGGGCACATCTGATAAGGGTTTCTCGGTGATATTATAGCTCGGATTCTTGAAGATTACAGTGACTGTGCTCACACAACAACTCGGATAGCAAAGACACACCTAGACAGTGAATCAGACTTACCTTTTTAAGACTTGGTCCCTTTATCTCTTACAGCTCAGACTGTGGTATATCACAACAGTTTATTCTTAAATATGGTTTAGACAACAACAAACTTCAGATACCTCGAATTGGTGTAGCTCGGACTGTGCCTTCATCACAATGCTTTGATTATATTCATGATTGTATACATTGCAGTTCTCGGTGCAGTTACAAGACTTCAGACTTCTACCTCTTATTTATTGTTGTTACAGTGGTGGTAGAGTTGATGGTTTTGACCATTGCAAAGCCCCCAGACTTTAGACCAGTGCAGAATTGTAAGTACTTTTTTTCGGACCCGTGACAGGCCTTAAAACCTTAGTCCTGTGGCTCTATTTCGATCTGAGCAGTAGCATTGGAGTAATATAATTCGGCATAGGAATATTGATATGATCTTTGTGTAAGAATATTGGAGCTGTTTGAACAGTGGTCTTGGTGCAACAATGATTAAATTGTCTTAAGATAATCTGGTGATTGAAGTAGTGGAGAAGTCATGGTGCAAACTTTGGTGCAGTATTGATAAAGAAATAGAGATGATGCGGTATGGTGCAAATTGGTAAAATGAAGCATCCTTGAACTAACAACTTCAGTAAAGCAGCATGGAAGGATTGGGGTCGTTTGGGTAGGTGCCCTTAACACAAGGTTGGTGCCTAAATTTTGAAGGGTTGGAACCCTCACATCTTATTGTACTCTTTCATTTGATAAAAGGATTTTTATCCTTGTTTCTATAATACGATTATTCATTTCTTTGATTTTAACTGTGTAGAATCTAACTGGACATAATAACAATTGAAAAGAAACTTGCTCTCAGTATTTCCAACAATTGGTATCAGAGCCAGCTTCTTCGTAATTAGCCTAATAGCTAGAAGAAGGATTTCTTAGTCACAATGAAAAATCAAGAAGTGTCAGGAAGGCTTCCTTTGTTCGATGGCACAAATTTTGGTTTTTGGAAGAAAAGAATGTCCTACTACTTAATGTCCCCTGGACCTAAAGTTTGGCATTCTGTTTTGAATGGGTACATTGCTCCTTCCACTCTTCCAACTGATCAAGATGAAAGGAAATCTTACATTGCAAATGCCAAAGCTTTAAATTCCATCACTAGTGGAATCACCGACTCTGAATTTACAATAGTCATGAAATGTGACTCGGCCAAAGAAGTATGGGACAAGTTGATTGCCTTATATGATGGGGATTCTAAAGTTAAAAAGGCAAAGCTTCAAACTCATAGAAGACAATTCAAAAGTCTTAAAATGGATGGCGAAGAAGATATTGCATCATACCTTCTCTGTGTGACTGAAGTTGTCAATTCCCTTAAAGAGTTAGGAGAAAAAGTTGAAGAAAGTACAGTGGTTCAAAAAATTCTGAGATCTCTTCCTAACATATTTGACTCCAAAGTGAGTGTTATAGAAGAAATGAAGGATCTAGACACCCTCAAGATGGATGAACTTCACGGAGTTCTCACTGCCTATGAAATGAGGAAAGGAATCCCAAATTCCAAAGAAGTAGCATTCAAAGCCTCAAAATCAACAAGAGGAAGAAATGGGTGGAATACTAGCAATGACAACTCCGATGCTGAAACCGAATTAGCACAATTTGTACGAAGACTCAAGAAAGGGTCCAAGCTAAAAGGTAAGTACCCTCTTATTTGTTTCAATTGTGGCAGAATAGGTCATTATGTTGCAAAATATCCTCGTAAACATGATAGTGATGATGAGGAAGATTCTAAAAAGATGGCATACAAAAAGAAAGGGTTTAATAAGAATAATTTCTTCTCTAAGCAAGATGAGTCTGATGAAGATGAATTTGTAATCATCAAGAAGAAATCAACTAAAAATTTCCCTCATCACAAAGGAGGTAATGATGAATCAAATGAAGAAAATGACTATGCTGGAAGCCAAGAAGTATTGCTCGTGGCATTCACAAATGAGGATGATTCAAGACTAGAAGGAAATGTAGATGAATTATTAATGAGTGCCATTGAATAAAATGAGAAATTATGAAATAAGATCATTTCTCTCAAGGTAGAAAAGGAGGAAGCAAAAAGAAGGGAAGACCTCTTGAAAAATAAGCTAAAAGAAAAGGAAGAAATCTGTGAAAATCGTGAAGTTGAAATAGTATCTCTAAGGAAGGAATTGGAGCAAGTCAAAAAGAGTTGGAAAAGCTCTCAAACACTTGACAATATCCTTAATGCTCAAAACCTCAATATGACAAATTCGGGATTGGTTTTAAAGGATAATCATCAAGTACTAAGGATAATGCAAGAATCTATGCTGACATACTTTCTAGCAATCGAAAAGAAGAAAAGTTATCTCATAAAAGGCCCATCTCAAATCCAAAGAATGAAGAAAGAGAAACTCCAAGGAAGAATGTTGATTCAAGTCATGGCTATTACAACAGGTACCAAACAATCTTTTTTGGGTATTGTTATTATTGTAAAAATTTTGGCCATCAAGCTAAACATTACATGGCTCGTAAGAATGAAACACCAAGATTGAAGGATCAAGTAAATAAACCACGTTGTCTCAAAGAGCAAGGACAAATCAAGACTTATAACTCCTTTGATCCTTTGACCAAGTTTGATCTAGTTTGCTCATTATGTGATGATTATGGACATAACAAACAAAATTGTCCACTCAAAAGAAGAGAAGCAAGAAGGGAGAATATCAATACGGATAAATGTGGCCTAGCTCTATGTGCTCATAGTGATGAAAACCATTGGTTTGTGGACAGTGGGTGCTAAAGACATATGACAGGTGACAAAAAGAAATTTGTCTCATTGAACAATAAGGATGGAAGTGTATCCTTTGGAAGAAGATCTGCTAAAATCATTGGAAAAGGGACCGTTTCCCTTGTTAATGGAAAAGGAAAGGCTCAAAATGGTTTGCTGGTAGAAGGACTCAAACACAATCTCTTGAGTGTTAGCCAAATTTGTGACCAAGGAGAACTCTTCCTCAGGAGAACTTGTGGCTAAAGGAGTAAGAACACCAGATAACGTTTACATCCTGAGCAAAATCCACAAAGATAAATGTTGCTTGAGTCAAACAGATGAAAGTTGGCTATGGCACAAACGATTGGGGCATATAAGTTTTGATAACTTGATCAATATTAGCAAAATTAATGCAGTAAGGGACATTCCAAAGATATTCAAACCAGATCAAGCTGTATGCGGCCCATGTCAACATGGTAAGCAAACTAGAACCAACCACGGGACTAAGGAGTTCTTAACATCAAAACCTCTGGAGATCATTCATGCAGATTTATGTGGGCCAACTAGAACTCCAGCACCCCAAGGTGAAAGGTTCTTTGCTTTATTTTTTGATGACTATACTAGAATGATGTGGGTATATTTCATAAAATATAAATCTGAAGCATTTGAATGTTTTAAGAATCTTAAAGCTCTTGTAGAAAATGAACAGATAGAGGGGGAGAATTCACATCAAAGGCATTTGACGAATTCTATAAAGTACATGGAATCGAAAGAGATGTCTCTGCTGCTAGAACACCCAAGCAAAATGGGGTAGTTGAAAGAAGAAATCGAACCGTTCAAGAAATGGCAAGGACAATGTTACTAGCAACTGACTTGCAGCCAAAATTTTGGAGAAAAGCAGTCGGGACAACAGTTTATACCTTGAATCGAACTCAACTAAGAACAAATAATGAGAAGACTCCTTATGAATTATGGAAAGGAAGACCTGCTTCAGTGAAATACTTCAGGATTTTTGGAAGCAAATGCTTCATAAAGATCAATGATGACTCACCAGGAAAATTTGATTCTCGAGTTGATGAAGGAATATTCCTTGGATATTCTACTAGGAGCAAAGCTTACAAATGATACAATAATCGACTACGGAAAATTGTGGAAATCATTGATGTGAAGATCGATGAAGCCCTTCCAGAAAAGGAAATTGAAGATCATGAAGCTGACCCCTTCATTGAAGAAAACAAAGAAGAACCTGAAAAAGAAGAGAGGGATAAAGAACCTCAAAATGAACCTGCACAAACTCCTAAGATCAAATTCCTTCAAAAACATTATCTGGAAGAACAAATTATTGGGAATATAGATGAAGGAATTCAAACTCGAAGAAGGATGACAAACACTCCAAGAAAAGATGATGTTGCTTTGTTATCTATGATAGAACCTGTAAATTTTTCTCAAGCAAGTCAAGACCCTCATTGGATAAAGGCCATGGAAGAAGAAATGTCTCAAATTTAAAAGAATGAAACATGGGAGCTGGTACCTCGACTAGAAGATAAAAGTATAATTGGAACAAAATGGGTATACAAAAACAAGATGAATGAGGATGGACAAATAATCATAAATAAAGCAAGGCTTGTTTGCAAAGGATACTTGCAAATTGAAGGAATTGATTTTGAAGAAACCTTTGCACTAGTAACACAATTGGAAGCTATAAGAATGTTTTTGGCATTTACTTGCACAAAATGTTTCAAGGCTTATCAAATGGATGTCAAATCACCATTTCTAAATGGAGAACTCAAGGAAGAAGTCTACATGGAGCAACCAGAAGGATTTGATCTTGCTGAAGGAAAAGACTTTGTATGCAAGTTGAAAAAAGCCTTGTATGGGTTAAAACAAGCCCCTAGAGCTTGGTATGCAAAGTTGGATCACTATCTACAACAAGAAGGTTTCAAAAAGGGAATGGCGGGAAGCAATCTCTACATGAAGATAGACAAGGATAAATTGTTGATCACTCTTGTATATGTTGATGATCTAATCTTTGCTAGCAATGATGATGGGATGAGTGATGAATTTGCTCTAAATATGTCCAAAAGGTTCGAAATGTCAATGATTGGTGAGCTATCTTACTTTCTTGGGCTACAAATATCTCAAACCACTGCATGCCTGTTTATATCACAAGCAAAATATCTTAAAGACATGCTCAAAAGATATGGGATGGAAGATTGCGCACCCATGAGCACACCAATGACCACAGATTGTAAATTAAGCAAAGATGATGATTCCCCATTCATCGATGCAACTCTTTACAGGTCAGTAATTGGAGCTCTCCTATACTTAACTGCCACAAGGCCAGATATTATGCAATTAGTGGGAATAGTAGCAAGATTTCAATCAAGCCCTAAACAATCCCATCTAGTAGCTGTGAAGAGAATACTTAGATATTTGAAAGGAACCGCTGGTTTTGGTCTTTGGTATCCCAAGATCTCAACTCTTACTGTGATAGCGTACTTCGATGCTGATTGGGATGGAAGCGTGGGTGATCGAAAAAGTACCAATGGAAATGCATTCTTTATGGGAGATTGTCTTGTATCTTGGCTCAGCAAAAAGAAATCATATATATCTCTCTCTACAAATGAAGCTGAATATATAGTTGCAGCTGGCTGTTGTACACAAGTACTATGGATGAAGGAAGCTTTGAAGGATGTCAACATAGAAACCAAGCAACCAATCACCATTTTTTGTGGCAACACTAGCGCCATTAGTCTTTTAAAGAATCTGGTGATGCACTCGAAGACCAAACATATTCCAATCAAATACCACTTTCTTCGTGAACAAGTTGTTGAATAGAATATCAAGTTGGAATATGTCAATGCAAAAGAGAAAATTGCAGATATCTTTACAAAACCCCTTCCACGAGAAGCCTTTGAATATCTTCGCCAAAAGATGAGGGTCATTGCTCTTGCATCACATGAAAGAAATCAAGCAAAGAAGCAGCATGACATGAGGAGTCTATCGGCACCCCTTTTGCCATTGATGTCAAAGGGGGAGAAAAAGTTGGAATATTTCCATCAATGACAAAGGGGGAGATTGTTAATCTAGGTTGTCATTGATGTCAATATGGTAGTTGCTGGAATGGCAAATTCTCTAGGGTGCTAGATGACATGTCTTACCTCCAGTGATATTAACAGATGATGAAGAAGACCACTCTTGGTGAAGGACTAGATGAGGATGGAAGAAGCCTAATAAGAGGAAGTCAATCCAAGAAGAAGTCTAACTACCCTACCTCCAATTTTGCACCAGTCACATTAAAAATATTTGTTTTCACTTCCTTAAGTGCTGCAACTCACCACGATATCTACACCATTCTTTAGAGCATAATTTTAGCTTTCTAATGAGCTATTATTTAGCCCAAAACTCCAAGTAATCTGAGAGATATGAATTTTCTAAGAAAATAATGTTATTCTAGACAGTAAGTTGACCTAAACTACTTTCCCATGTCGGCCTGCTCTAAGGAGACATATATGTTCGTTTCATAAAGCAGCTTGGCGTATAAATAGAAGCTCAGATCTCCATTTATAATGATGTGCAAGACACAACAATTACCGAAATTCGGTCAACATCATAGAAGAGTGAAAGATATGTTCACAACTTGTGAGCAAAGAAGGAAGAGACAAGGGCACATCTGATAAGGGTTTCTTGGTGATATTATAGCTCGGATTCTTGAATATTATAGTGACTGTGCTCACACAACAGCTCGGATAGCGTAGACACATCTAGACAGTGACTCAGACTTACCTTTTTTAAGACTTGTTCTCTTTATCTCTTATAGCTCGGACTGTGGTATATCACAATAGTTTATTCTTAACTATGGCTTAGACAACAACAAACTTCGGATACCTCGAATTGGTGTAGCTCGGACTGTGCCTTCATCACAATGCTCTGATTATATTCATGATTCTATACATTGTAGTTCTCGGTGCAGTTACAAGACTTCGGACTTGTACCTCTTATTTATTGTTGTTACAATGGTGGTAGAGTTGATGGTTTGGACCATTGCATAGCCCCCAGACTTCAGACCAGTGTAGAACTGTAAGTACTTTTTTTCAGACCTGTGACAGCCCTTAAAACCTTAGTCCTGTGGCTCTATTTCAATCTGAGTAGTAGCTTTGGAGTAATATAATTCAGCATAGGAATATTGATATGATATTTTTGTAAGAATATTAGCGTTGTTTGAACAGTGGTCTTGGTGCAATAGTGATTAAGTTGTCTTGAGATAATCTAGCGATTGAAGCAGTGGAGAAGTCATGGTGCAAACTTTGGTGCAATATTTATAAAGAAGTGGAGATGATGCAGTGTGGTGCAGATTGGTAAAATGAAGCATCCTTGAACTAACAACTTCAGTAAAACAGCAAGGAAGGATTGGTGTCCTTTGGGTAGGTGCCCTAAACACAAAGTTGGTGCCTTGGAGAAGATAGGGTCGAAGCCCTAGAGGTCGGAGCCTCATTAAGTCCAAGTTGGTGCTTGGCAATAGGTTGGTGCCTATATTTTGAAGGGTTGGAAGTTGGAACCCTCACATCTTATTGTACTCTTTCATTTGATGAAAGGATATTTATCCTTCTTGTTTCTATAATAAGATTATTCATTTCTTTGGTTTTAATTGTGTAGAATCTAACTGGACATAATAACAATTGAAAATAAATGCTGATTCACCCCCCTCTCAGTATTTCCAACACTGATCTGAAAAGTTTAGAAGAAGAAATCTGCATTCTAAATAATTGCAACATCATAGAACATTTAGTTTTCTGCAAAGTACCTTCAGTTTTCTGCAAAGTACATTAAGCTTTCCGCAAAGTAGATTTAGTTCCATTCAAATTTTTGCGAAGTAGATTCAGTTTTATGCAAAGTGCATTTGGTTTTCTGCATAGAAATTTCAAGTTTTTGCAAAGAATTTTTAAATTTCTGCATAGAACTTTCAGATTGTAACATGGTATCAGAGTCTTGGTGAAGACAAGTCCAAGGAGACCAGAGATCACCTGAAGAGACCCCATTTGTTGCCAAAGTTTTCTGATCAAGATGGCTTCGTCCTTCTTCAAGGTAGAGGAGAAGCTAAATGATGCTTCAAACTTTGGTCTGTGGAAAACAAGGCTAGATATCACTTTTAAAGAACACAAAGTTTTGGAATATGTTGAAGGCACAATAGCCGATCCACTAGAGAATTCAAGTGTCGCTATCAAATCCAAACATAAAAAGGGTGAAATCAAAGCTAGGAAAATTATCCTTCATTCTCTTAGTGATCATCTCATTACTTATGTTTCTTGTTTGAAGATGTATGATAAACTAATTGGCATGTTTGCAATTAATAACTTGAACCAAATTATTGCCTTGAAGAATCAATTGAAGGACATCAAAATGAACAAATGAGAGATAGTTCAAGCATTCTTCTTAAGAATGACCAAAATCAAGAATCAACTATCAATAGTTGATGAAGTTGTACCTGACAGAAAAATGGTGTTGATTGCGCTTGGAGGTTTTTCTCCTGTTTGGGAGACTTTTATCACCACCATTAGAAATATCAACACTATTCCCACATTTAATGAGCTCGTGAGGAAGTGTATCCAAGGGGAGGCTAGAATGATCTCCAGAGGGAGAATTTCACATCATGAAGAAGAAAAAGCTACTGCATTTTCAGCCTATGATAAGAGAAAGAAAGGTAATAAAAAGAAATTTGCCTTCAAATCAATAAAGGGAATCTAGACATGTCAAAAGTTAGATGGTTTAACTGTCAAAAGCATGGTCACTTTGCTTGTGATTGTAAAGAAAGAAGAAAAGCACCTAGATTCAAAAACAGATCTGATTATAGAAAAGACTCCTATGAAAATCAAAGAAAAGGGCATCCTAAGAAAACAAAAATCCAAGATACAGAATTAATGCAACAGAAACTCAATCAAAATATTTTCTTGTTTTTGCTCTTTTCAGTTCTTCTTCTGCAAATTCATTTGATAGTTGTTCAGTTGATAGTGGTGCTTCCAAACATTTTACTGGTTACAAAGAAGCACTCTCTAATCTAGTTGAGAGGGAGACTAATTTAAATGTTATCCTTGGAGATAATTGTACTCACCAAGTTAAAGGTTATGGTTTAGTTTCATTTCTGTTAGATGATGGAAAATCTATTTTCTACAAGAAGTTTTGTATGTACATGGTTTGAAAAAGACTCTTGTTTCCATATCTGCTCTAGAAGATAAATGAACGAAAGTTGTTTTTATTAACGGAAAGGTTCTAACTTGGCCTTTGAACTCAAGTGTAAGAGAAGCTTTCACCCTTGGATCAAAATGTGAAGGGCTTTACAAATTCAATGGTAAACTCATTCATGCACTGGTCCATAATACCGATCTTCAGTGTGAGCTATGGCACAACAGATTTGCTCACCAGTACTACAAAGCCTTACCTCATGTAAGGAAGATGGCACACCTTATAATTCATTCATTAGGTAGTTTTGCTACCTACTTGGCCTAATTATTTTATTTTAATGACACCTTATCAACTTGTGGTGGTCACTTAACTTAATGTGAACCCTAATTGCATAAAATAATTTTGTTAATCTTTTGACTCCTAGTATTAGACTCTTAATACTTCAACAATGTATACACATTTTTCCTCTCTCCAATATGATGGGGTTGTGGGTTGAGAGAGTCAACTCCCCTAACACCTCAATAAACTTACCTCCATTGTGATCAAAGAAGAAGGTATGTTTCGTTAGAAGTATGGCTCTATCAAGTCTTTTCAAAACTCTTTTATTACATTTATGGAAATTTGTCAAAGTCAACCACAGCGCTCATGACTTGCGCCTTACGAACTTATTGTGATCATATAGGACAAACCTAGGTTTGAGGCTATTCCAAGCAACTTTATCTCCCTGTGGAATTCTAGTTGGGAGAAAACCCTCTTTATCATCTCAGGGTTCCACCATGTAAAAGTCACCATATAGCAACCAATAGGCTTAGGGCAATGCATTAGATATCCATTCAAAAAGGAATTTCTCTCTTCAATATTATTTAAGACAAATACTAGTGAGGTCTAAGATCTGTCCATTTAGATTTAGTATAGTCCACACCGACTACTATGTTGGGTTATTACCCAATCGATGATGGTCATAAGGTTAGGTGAAATTAGGGTTTCGTAGCGTTGGTGCCATTTACATTTTTAGACAAAAACAAAAGCATTCATCCAAAAATATTCAAGGCAACTTTTAACAAAAAAACAATAATCTTAAACTTTTGTGTAAATAGAAAATATCAAAACTAGGGATCAAGTTTTTAATCCTCCGAGCCATGGATTTCTTGTAAGGGTTTGTAAGTTGCATAACATTCCATGTAGCTATCTTCGTTGAGGTCGATAACAATGTAATGCACTTATTCTTCACCATCAACCAGCCCAACCAATGCCTTAAATGCATTTGGTGAAACCACACTTTTGAAACTAGTCGCTTGCATCTAATTGTCTAATGTATGGATCTTGGGCTACTTAAAATATTGCTTGATCTTCGACACCATTTGAGGTTTTTGTAGAGAAGATTGTTGCCATCACCTTTCAAGAAGAAGAGTTTTGGGATGGGTGCACAATCTCCTTCCTAGCAGTGGAAGCCATGGACTTATTAGCAACCAACTTTGATTCAACAATAGTGTTGGCATGATGGGCTTTGTGGGTGCCACCACTTCATTCATTTGAGAGCACTGTTGAACTACTTGAACCCATTGATGTCATTACGTGCGAGAGGCATTTTGGGCCTTGGTATGAGGGGGCAGTGTTGAAACCTATGATCAGCTTTCTAACATCTAAAGCAGTGTTGATAATATCAGTATTGATAAAATATCGGCAAATATTGGCAAGCATAAAAAATGCATAATATATTCATTTTTTTTCTTCAGATTTTTAAACATATAAAGCAATAACAACATGAACTAAACACATCGGCACATAAATATGAGGAAAGCACTGATATATATGATGTCAAACAGAAATGATACATCAAAGGCGATACCATATTCTGCTGATCCCTGATAATTGTCCAATCAAGGACTCAAATGTGGAGAACCAATACAAAATAACATTACATATATAAAAGTATCTCATCATCATGAGTTATAAACTTATATGTAGCAAAACAAATAAAACTAGTAGCTATCTATCTGAGACCAGTGCCCTCTCCCTAGCAGCTATTTTTCTGTCTTGTTCAGCAATTGTTTCAAGATATTTTTGTATAACCTCCACACTAGAAACCATACAAGGCATTACATCTACATCATGTGCAGGGAGTCTAGGCAGAGGGTATTTCAATCGCATAACCCCTCTTGACATCTTGGTCCCACACAATTTGCATGATAGATATGCCCACTTTGCCCCACCAATAGGTTCCCCATACTCCCAAAATGGGTCCAAGGCTTTTGGCATATTTGACATTTGTAGTGAACTAATTCAAACCTAGGGCACAAAAAAACCAAAAAATTGTCGTTAAACCCCCCAACACAAAAAATAATAAGTAATAACCACCTCGTTTTAAAAAAATTACTACATTATTTGCAACGTGAATAAAAAATGGCAATAAGAGGGTGCATAAGAAAGTTGAAAAAAAAAAATGAAGCTTGCTGTCCAAATATGAAGAAAACCCTTGCATTGACTCATGGGCATGAAAATCATAGCAAATGGAAAAAAACATAAAAACATCATGTTGGTAGGCAAAGAGGCAAGCAAGCATAACCCTAAATCTATGAAAAAATCATTAACATCGGGGTTTTTAAGAACATACCTGTTAATGGAAGAAATGAAGTTTGTTTATGAGAGATTCTTCAGCGTAAATCACATAAAATTTTCATTTGTCAACGCGTTTAGAACCAACTAGTGTGGTTCATCGTCAGGACAAGTTGAAGAAACAGATCCAGCTTGGCATGTTAAATAGACTGAGCAGAGACTCCAATGGCTAAATTCTTCAACTTGTCCTGACAATGAATCACACTAGTTGGTTCAAAACGCCTTGACAAATGAAAATTTTATGTGATTTATCCTGAAGAATCTCTCATAAATTTGACATGGATCACAGAAGCCTAAATTCTACAAATGAAGTTTGTCTCACTGTTCTTCAGTCTTTGATCCACAAAAAAATCTTAGTTGGTGGTGATAATCGTTGTTTGATCCTCAATCCCTCCTTGAGAACCACCACAAAACTCTTCCCCTTCCTTCTCCAACACTCACAAACAGAATGAGGAAAAAAAAAAAGGCAAATTTCCCTTTACCATCTAAAGACAAGTTGAAGGTGAAGAAACCCAATACATAGATTGGTTGCTAAAAGAATAGAAAGAGATTTCATTATATCGCTTAGACTATAGAAGAATTCTTGGATCCAATAATTTATAATGGCAAGTTTATTTTTACCCAGAATAAGGTAAGCACTTGTAAAAGCAGGAATTGAACACAAAAGCTTTCAACTACCTTGGGAACCCTTACCTACAGATATTGTTTGTTCACTCATTCCAATCACTAAATTATAGGAAAGAGGAAAATATGAACCTATCTCGAAATAGATTTATCTATTAGGAGAATGAAGCTTCCAAATCAGGCAAGGAAGTTTTTTGAAGAGTATTTTAGCGCTCTTGCCCAAAGTTATTTGGACCAGAAGAGGGAAAAATATCTGGTCGACTAAAAATTAAATAAAATATGCAATTTTTGATGGATAAATTTTTTTGGTTGTACATCAGTGTAAATCCAAACCGTTAGACACCAAATATGCAGAGTTGGCTAATGTATATAGCATGTAAGGGTGAATATGGTATAAAATAGCATTGACTGTGATACATATCTGAACCAAAATAAACTTGGATCAGGGTTTGGATGGGTTGTTACTTTCTTTTTTGGATCTTGGGCACATTAACGTCATTAGTGTCACTAGTTTGGGTCGAATCCACTCAGTTTTTTCAGGGTCCAGACTCCGAACTGGTCCAAAATCAGTTTGGTACCAGTTTTAGTGCTGTTTTTCTTTTTGTGAACTGGTTCAGACCAGCTGATTCTGGTTGGGATAAACTGGTTTTGATAACTCTGCTTTTGACAATTTAACTTGTAGACAAACCCTTCTTTGGGTCCTAGGCTTAAAAAACAGGATGGTTCATGGCAGTTAAAATCTTTGATTGGTACTGAGACATGGTCTAGAATATCTCAAAAGTGATTAGGAGGCTTGAGAACTTGCCCCAAACAGGACAGCAGAGATGTACAGAGTTCTCGTCTGAGCAGTCTTCAACATTGGGGACAAAATGACCAGGTTGTTCTAACAGCCACAAGAGAGAATAACAACACAGCGCACTTCTTCTTCAAAAGGAAATAAGAAAAACCCTTTCATTAGTCTTGGGTATTCAGAAGATTCCATCCATGTGTCTCCTAGACTTCCTTGACCCAAGCCCTTATGATGGCCTTTGGTAGAATTTCATTAAAAAAATAGCGGAGAAGTGTGTACCTTTTGGACTTATCACAAACACCAAATACTCTTCGAATATAAATATTCACAAGAATTTCATCAGGAGGAATTTCATTACCTTGGGGAATACTTTCGGGATTAACTTTCATCATCATGGGACCTTCAGAGGTACTGTGCTCATGGTCAATGGATGCATTGCTACCATGGAGATGAGCAATTGTTGGTCAACAATCCCGACTTTGAGCACAAGGTCAACCATTTTAAAGAACCCAGGTTCCACAAGGCTTGTGGGCCGTGGCAGGCGGGAGTGGTTGTTTAGGGTCACCGGAGGACAGCTAAGGTGTTAGAGCAAGGAGTAATGGCAAAAGTGACAGGAAATGAAAGCATACAGATCCCAACCTTCAAAAACCTAGCGGAGCTCCATGATTCTCCTCTTTTTGACTTCTTGGAATTATTTAGTTGAACTCTGTTAAATTTATTTCTTTGATGCCTTTCTGCATGATATTTTTATGTAGATATCCTTTAAAGTTCAGGGATGCTTTTATTTGTTTTGTTGCTTGGAAGTTGAAATGCTCGATTTCTGACAACTTCTTTTGTTGTTTCCAATAGGCATCACTGGTTGGGCATAAATATGGCGTTTTGAGATGGAGCAAGGGTGGAAGTATGTGAAAGTTTTCAGTTGGTTGTATGATATGTGAAACAATAAGTTTTTTGATGTGCTTAGTTCTTGAAGATATGACATGTGATTTATTGATCACACTTTTTTAATGCATTTAGTTTTTGGTGGTAAACCACTTGCTTCTTTATTACCTAAGTTTTGTTACTTTCTGATTGTTGCGCAGAAAAAACAATAGAAGGGACAGCAGCTGGTATAACTTCTATGCTGCTTGCGTGCTTGTTTCTTCTTCCCTCATTGGCTTGGACAGGGTTTACTTCATCCCAGGTGATATTCAATGAAATATTGCATGGCTAGGGCTACTATTCATTTTCGATATCCACTGTAATTCATCACTATCCAGGAAATAATGCTTAATCTTTGCTAAAGTTTGTTGATGTCATTGTCTCCAGGATTGGTTATCATTGGTTTTTGCAGTCATCTTAGCTGGTCTGCTGGAGGCTTATACAACACAGCTAGACAATGCATTCATTCCACTTATATTCTACAGTCTACTTTGTCTCTAAGTTCAGCAGGCAATACATTTGTTCTTATAAATTTGATTTCTGTTATGTGTTGGAGAGCAAGGAGAATGAGGCAGATAAGTAATGTGACCCATTTTTTTTAACAGTTATGGAATTTTCAGGCCTTTTTACAGTTTTGGGCAAAACAGTCCGCTGAGTGCTTTGAAAGATGCACAGTCATATGTGCAATGCATTAGCAACACAGAGAAGGAATGTTTCAAAGTGATGAAACAGTATTTCATGTGTAAATTGGAGCTCAGCCACTAAGAGCAATGCCCGATTAAATTTATTTCTGTACGGATCAATTCAACATTATGATGATGTTATACTAGAATCTTAGTTGGATGGTGTAAATAATGTACAAGAGCCAGAGTCAATGCTGCTCCCAACAGCGATTGAGGCTCAGTTTGACCTTCAGTTAGTCCATTTTGTAAACTATCAACATAATATTGTTTTATGTTGATGGTTACAGGCATTCTGTACAACAGTATTGTAATAGAGCAGTCCTCATTGAAATGGCATTCACAAGGAACTTGAAGCAATATGACATATTGATGAAGTGCTAAACAATGGACAAAAGCCACAACAGATGTTTCCTATGTCTAAAATTTGTACATATAATATTATCGCATCAAATACTGTTTAGTAAATAAACTAAAGTTACTATTTCAAGGAGAAATAGAAGTGAAAAGATTTCAAGTTGCCAAAACTTAGGGCTTATATGTTACTCTGCTTGTTAGGCACCCACATTTTCGGTGGTGGCTTGGAAGGTGCTTTACAGTATTTGCTGTATATTAAGAAAGAGGTGAGGCTCGTCATATTTTTACCGTGACAAAGTGTAATTTTTTATCTTTCAAGGCATTAATGAGGTTAGATATAGAGAAATGATGCATTAGTAAGTGATGTAGAACCCAAATTATGTTTTCTTGCAACTTCACCCTTTCAAGGAGGAAACAGAAGTGATAAGATTTTGAGCTGGTGATTTATTGGGCTTAATTGCAACTTCGTGCTTATTAGGTAACAGAATTTTCACCAAAGCTTGAAAGGTACCCAGTCCTATTGTTGTATAGTAAGAAAGAGATGTGGCTTGTCATATTTTGACCCCATCAAGTGTAAAAAAGTTCTTTCAGAGTGTTAACGATGTCAATTAAGGATAAATGATGCATTAACAAGTGTTCTATAACCCAAATTAAGTTTTCTTGTAAAATATCGCGTTCTATAACCCAAATTTATTTTTCTCGTAAAATATCACGACCATGATTGCATTAAAATGTTCTGAAAACAAAGGGCAAGAGTTACACTTCAGGGAAAAGGCAATCATTACCACCTTTGATGGCAGGAAATACAGCCACCACAGCCTTCTTTATGGTAACCATGTCGCATCATGTGATTAGGAGGTGATAATGGGAATGGAAAAATGATGGTTTGTAATTCTTTTAAGTTATTGTGTAGAGAAGCGCTTTCCAGTTTAGCATGTAAGAGATGTTGTAATGTCTGTCTTGTCCTGTAGTATGTAAGAGATGTTTGTCTTGTCTTATCTTGTTATGTAAACATTTATCTTGTTATGTAAAATATGTAAACATTAGTGGTTTTCTTGTCAAACCCTTGATTTTTTTTTTACAACCCATGATTTTTGTTATGTATTCTTCTTTGATGTAGCCTATTTAAAAACATAAAATTCCAATGAATTTTCCTTTTTTTTTCTTACGAATAGAAGGATTTGGCTGGGTTTAAGCCAAGTGCAAATGCCAGGATATATCGGATCTGATTCGTGAAGCATGTCCGCATTGCCTTCTATTGGTGCGACTTCTTTAATACCTGCTAGTGCGACTTCTTTAACACCTGCTGGTGCCTTGGAGCTACTGCCATCTCCTGGCGTTTAATGATTCAAGATCCATTTTCTCAATATTCTCCTGGCGTTTAATGATTAAGGAATTTCCCAATACATAACTGTCCCTCAATGTTGAGATTGGAGCTAAATTCTTGCCGGGACCTCCATTTTTCGACCACAGAGCTTCATGTACTTGAAGGTCTTTCTAACTTGAACTCTCTGAGAAAAATTACCCTTCGTTGGTTGAATACTCACGTGCCTTCTCTCACAGTTCTTGGCTGTTTTTCCAATCTGGAAGAACTCTCCTTAGAAAGCATTTCTTTTAAGGTTAGTAAATCCCTGGCTCTTATATGAAGGAGATTTATGAGGCAATTTTTTCATGACAAAATAGGCAGCAAGTCCCGCGAGAGGAAGCTTGACCCTTCCGCTGATGACAAACCTCAAGAAGGTGCGTATAAGGGTTTCAAGGTTGGATGACCCTTCCGCTGATGACAAACCTCAAGAAGGTGCGTATAAGGGTTTCAAGGTTGGATGAGGAGAAAATTGATCTGTTGTCTGCATTCTCAGAAATGCTCCTCTACCGACAATGACGGTTACTGTACCAATATTCTCTGAATATGTCCATGAGCAGCTTTTGGGTTTGAACAGCCTTCTGGGGTTTATCTATTTCTTGCCCACATCCTTCATACGGAAGAATTTCGACTATTTATACCATTTTTTATTCGGGATTTTGAAATAAGGGTTTTTTTTACCTAATTTTTAATCTCAGAAAGAATCTGAGGTAGAGTCTCTCTAGGATCAATACAAATTCAAAGCTCTTCGCATTACAAGAGGTGGAGAATGAAATTAAGAAGCTGAAAACAGGAAAGATAAAGGACTTGGTTGAATTTCAAGCAGAGTATCTAAAATGGGGAATGAACGCTCTTGCACCGCACATCATGAAAATATTCAACAACATCATTTAGCGAGGATTCCCAAGAGACTAGAGAACTAGCCTAGCAATACCCCTTTTTTAAAAGTGGAGACATTAATAATCCATCCAATTATAGAACAATTATGATCACTCATTTGTTTGCAAAGCTTTTCGGCAACATGGTAGAAGACAAAATTAGCAAGTGGGCAGAATTAAAAGAAAAGAGGGCAAAAGGACAAGCGGGTTTTCGGGTGAAACATTCTACAGTGGATCATGGCATCACGTTGAAACACATTGTTGAAAAGGTTTGGGAGGACAAAAAGGAAGTATTTTGTTGCTTTGTTGACTTCAAAAGAGCATTTGACACAGTCCCTAAGGATAAGTTGTGGCGTAGAATGGAAGGACTTGAAATTCATGTGCATTATAGAGCCGCTGTCCATAGACTTTATGAAGAAGTGAAAGTCAAAATTAAAACCTCAGCAGGTATTTCAGAAAGCTTTAGAAGTGACATTGGAGTCAAATAAGGTTGCCCTCTATCCCCTACTCATTTTGATCTATATATTGATAAATTGAAAGAGTGACTAAATCTGCAAGGGGGAGATGGTGTTCTATTGGGGGAGTTTGTGATAAAGCTTCTTTTATATGCTAATGATATTATATTGATTTCTAAATTGGCCCATGGATTGCAAATGCACTTGTATGCCCTTGAGCATTTTTGTAGAGCAGTGGGGATGCAAGTCAATATTAGCAAGACCAAAATAATGATTTTTTCTAATAAAAAGAAGCAAAGCCAACATACTTTCTTCTTTGAAGACAACATTCTTGAAGAAGTAAATGAGTACAAGTACCTCGGGATTGATTTCAACAACAAACTCAATTGGGAGGACTGCAGAAAGAAGAGAATTTTAGAAGGGTGGAAAGCATTATATGCTCTTCAAAACAGATGTAGAGAGGCAGAGTTATGGGATTGGAAAACTATTAAAGTGCTTTTTGGACTCCTAGTTTGTGCAGTGATGCTATATGGGTGTGAATTGTGGTCTAGCAGCGCTCTTGTCTCAAAATGGAAACAAATTGAGAAAATCCAAAAACGTTTGATCATGAGCAAGTTCAAAGTAAAAGTTTTGGTACCTTATGAGATAATGTTGAGTGAAACAGGAGCAACTTCCATTGAAGCAATTGCTATGGTGTGGCTCATAAGATACCTAGAAAGAATTGAACAAATGAGAGTAGGTAGATGGCCTAATGTTATCTTCAATGAAGGCATCAGTGAAAAAAAAACATGGTTGAAACAAAACTACACATGGATGCAAAAATGGAATATCTACCTCAATGTTTGTCCCAAAAATAGCAAAGAGCTAAAAGATTTTGTCATGGAGAAGTTTCGTAAAAAGGTATAGGGAAAAGAGTTGGGTAGAAAGAAGAAATATTACATTGAGGAATTCAACCATACATGTGATTTACAACAAAAAGAGTTCATTGGAGCTATCATTTCGTGGAGGGAAAAGGTTTTTATTGCTCAATTAAGGACCAACTCACATCAACTTCGGTGTGAAACAAGATGGTGGAAAAGGCCTAAAGAAGCTTGGGAAGAAAGGGTGTGTACATTTTGCATGTCTAGGGCTATGGAATCGGAAAAACATTTCATTTTGGAATGTGATGCATGCAAAGACATCAGAGAAAGTTATGAAAACATGTTAGCATCAGTTTCTTTGCAGTCTTTTTGGCGAGGGGATTGTTGAAAGGTTGGGTCAGTTCATCATCAATTTGAATTGGAAAAACACTGAATTGCAAAGAGCCAAAAACAGGGAACTAATGGTCTCATCGACTATTTTTAGCCTTGTCTTGTAGACCTTAAAACATCATTTCCTTTCATATGGTAATTGCAGCGAATGCCGCTGTTAATGCAAACCCAACTTGAACCCACCAAGATCAAGCACGCCAAGCATGAAAACACAGCTGAAAATTACTCCCTTCTATTGTTTCAGAGAATCCCTAATGTTGTTTGTTCAATGTTCACTTGTGGGATTTGCTCAATCCCACTTTTATATAACAAGAAAATTTGGGCAATGGAACCCGGGACCAGAGCGCCTCTATAATTTAATTGGCTGCGTTGTAGGGCCAGTTAGATCTGATATTGTCAATACTTGCACATATCTCACAGCCCACGGATCATGGTTCATGCATGTTTTATTTCAGATGTGTTTGTGTTTTTTTTAAGGTTTCAAGAGTCAAGACCCATATCACGAAAGTTGTAACGACTCTTCTTTGGTCCCACACTGTCTATGGCCTCGTGCACAACTAACGAAAAGCAATCTGTCGATTCTGGAAGAGGCTTGGCTTTGCTTTACACCATCTCACATGGGCTCTACGGATTGGATTAAATTTCTTCCAGAATTAAAATAATTATTTAAATAAGAAATAATGTTCGGCGGTGATATAAAATAAAAAGACATTATTTTAATTTATTTTATATATTTTAATCGTTTAATTTAACATTATTATAAATTATCAAAGGACTTTTATTTTTATTTTTATTTAAATGTGATTGAAAATGTATAATTGTTGTATTTTTTTAAAAATTATTTTTCAGTATAAGATTTAATAAAGCCTTGGAAGTTATCTTTAATAGATCTATGTAGTTTCAAAAGGGATTCAAATCTTTTTATCCTAAAAAGTCTGCTCCTCAAGAGATTGATTCCTCTCAACACTTTGTAGATCTAATTGATTATGTAAATAAAGTGTTAAATAAAAAAAATTAATAATTAATGAAAACATAGTGTTAGTTTACTCAAAAAAATTAATAAAAATTAAAATTAATAAAATAATAAATCCATGCAATTCAATTTGTTATATAACTTATGTTTTTATTATTTTTCATAAAAATGTTAATTATGATACAACAATCAAAATATATTAAATAAAATAATTCAATGCTTATAAACTGATATTTCATAAACACACACACACACACCCAACATACTATATATATAATATATATTATTCATTTTTATTAAGTGATTTTTTCTAGACATACTATATTCCTAACTTCTATTATGGAATCTATGCATAACAAGTATAATAAACTTGTAGTTACCATTCTTTCTATATATATGTAGGGGCATTCTACATTAAAAAACTAATTTAAAAAGTTATAAAACATGTTAGAAAATTATCAAATACTATATGTATTTCATGGCTCTTTTTGTTAACCAATTGAAAATTTTTATATTGATATTCAAGGTCGCACTTGGGTCGCAATAAATATTTTAGGTATTATATATTATTATAACTAAATTTTCAGTCTTGCTCCCTCCTATTTAAGAGTATTACAATCTTTTCCTGAGGGACATGATTATGAGCATCAAAAGGGGGATTTTGTAGGTGAACACCTTGAAAAATTGCCCCATCAAAAAGCAAATTTTACATAACATTGAACTCATAAAAAGGAACTTGCCGAGTCTTGGGCAGGTTTATTTAAATCAAGGCGAATGACCATGGTTGGGTTGCTTGAATTGATCTATTATTCATGTTGAGGGTTAGGTTGTTTACCAAAGCTTTGAGCCCTTCTATATGTTGTTGAAGTTCGTTCACTTCGTCTTCATTTTTCTCTAATTTTGCTTTCACCTCTTGAAGATTATCCATAACACAAGAAGTAGATGTTATATTCTCATGGTGCTTCAATTTTAACTTAAAGACATCTAATTGCAATGATTAAACCTATCTACAAGTTGACCAATGGTTGCCTTATGATTACAATCCATATATGCCTCATGGCTTAAACCAACAACTCTGTGAATGCCAAGGGGGTTTTTACTCTAGCTCAGACCCTCTTTTGTGTTTAACAAACTGAGAAAAGGCAATTCAAACCCAGAAATATTTATTTGTTTTATTACAAATCCCATAGTGATTTTGAACTGGTCACAGGGTTACCTGTTTGTTATAGAACATTGGAGCAAACTAAAGACAAGAACACACCAAAAGCAAGCGTTCACAAAGTGTGAATTCCAACTGCAATTCTACATGGAAATTGACAGGGTTTACCAATTTTCAAATTGTTTAAAACTCTTGTCTCCTAGAAAGAGGCTCAAACTAATTTTCTCGTACCACTTCCAACCAAAATTTACCACAATGGTAGATAGGACATTTCCATGTACATATTGTAGCATAGACCAATCACTAAACAAAACACCGGAGTCACTACATGAAGGTCCTCTATATGTTATCTGAAACAAATCCACTATTTTTTCACACCAAACTTTCCAATATGAAAAACCCGATTAAGAACTAATCACTAACCTAAAATAAGTGTTGACGCAGGGGCGTCTATAAAAACCTGATTGACCGAGAGGTCAAAATTTCTTTACCAAAGGAGTTGGTTCCTCAATGAATGGATTTGTTAGAATATAATTTGTTTTTTCTCCATGTAACTCATTAAATTTAACAAATTGTTGCAATTTGTTTTATTTTCCTGAATTTGGTCCATTTGATCCTTATCTTTGTGGCTCTGGATCAAATGCATGATGTATTGTTTATATTTTGTTGAATCAATAAAAGTAAATGTGGTGTGGAGTGTGAGAATGATTTTCCCCAATTAAAGCATGTAACCAGTCCTTTTACAACTTTTATTTTAATCATGAACCAATCCTTCTATAATCATTGTATTAGCATTTGGTCGCACATATAATATTGTAGAGAATTAATTTTGATAGAATAATTAATCATGGATTTTATTTTGTGCGAGTGGGATGTTTGTAGGAGTGACAGAGAGGAGCGATAGGGGAGTTGCGAAATACAAAGGTGAAAGGGACAATACTTAGTTTTTTTTAGTCTCGATGGGAGTTCGTATTTAATAGCGCTGAGAGATGGAAGTCAAAGTTTTTTCAGGAGGAAGACTGTCATTTAACAATGTCGAGTTGGAGGGTTCTCCCCAGAAGGAAAAGGGCACACTTACGAGAACAAGTGAGCTGATGTGGAGCCCAGCCAATCAGAGATGAGTCGAGCTAACTCATCTTTGACCGTGCTAACTCATCCCAGAGAGAAGCTTGAGCACTTTTTAGAAAAGAAGCGGGATCATCAGTTGATAGAGCTTGGGCCCAACAATTGACAAAGGAATCTTGGAATCCATCACCTGGGAGTTTCCTTTTGCACGCACTTTGGAATGGATGTAGAAATTGCAAGAAATTTTCTATTTCTAATGAAATCGAATTGAAATCAAGAGACAAATTTCTTCTACTATTTTGTGGAAAGAAAAACACATGATAGAAACATATGTAATAACATGCAACCATCAAAATACAAGGAACACAATGATTTTACAGGGGAACCCAACTCGGGAAAACCCCTCCCGCTGCTTTGCATTAATTCAAATGAGAATATGGATCAATTACAATGTCTTGCTTCAATCCTGAAGCACACCCTGCAATGTACTCCTGATATCCTGCTCACTAACCTGCTCTAACCAACACTTAGCCAAAACAAGCCTGTATTATCCTCTTATTTCCTTGCGTAATCGTCGAGGTAATTAGCCCCTAAAAAATAGGATAATTCCCTATTCTTTGCGCAAATCTTGAAGGAATTGACCACATGCTCGATGCAAAAAAACAGTACACTCAAAAAGAATAGCATTGATAATTACAATGTCTTTTCCTCCACTCCAACTAGGCAATTCAAATTCCATGCATGCCACTGGGACTATTTTTAGTAAATTGATCAATGAGTTAACAACTGTTATAACTACTCAATTGAACTCTTGTTGACTCCACTAAAGACTAGAGCTCAGTTAACTAAGTTTAACTAACAATAACTACATTAGATATTGCTAAATTTTAGCAATCAACCCATGCACAACTCTACTTCTAGCATATAACTCAAATTTATTGATATAACTAGGAGACAAAGCCATGTCATTCCAGTTAATTGTAATCCAAGTTTCCCCACTGATGTGGAAAATCAAACTTTTCCATTTGACCAAGGCATAAGTAAAATGAAGCCTTTTCTTGCTACAATTTAACGCTACCTCTTAGCAAGAAAAGGCTTTTGCACAACCCCAATCCTACTCCAGTGGAATGTACTGTAACACAACTAACAATCCCTCTTACTATTGTTGTTGCTACTGCAACAAATGTAATTAAGAAGCATCCAAAACTATTGAATCGACTGTCTCTGTTCTATAACTGTCTCTTGAATCTTTGACTGTTGTCATCATTCAAGATTTGACTGCATCAAATGGCATTGATACTTCTGCTATTGAATATTTTAGGTTGTTGTAGCAAGGGTAATGATCCATGAGAAGAGTATATTTCAACTGTTGTTGATCTCCGATGGACCCTACCCAAATCTTTGCAACTTTGGGTCTAAGGCTTTACATTGCCCAACCTCACTCCTGGAGGTATAGCTACATGCATGGCGAAATCTACCACTAGCTTGCAGATATTTTTAATTCAAACACCATTTTTTTTTATTTGTCCAATAGCGACATGCTTCAAATAAGCTTTCCCTTTACTGAACAACACATCATATCCACAATCTTCAAGTATGACCACAAAGCCTAGATTTTTCTTCAAAACATGCACATACATTACATCCTTTAGGTGAAGTTGGGATCCTGACTCCCTATTAAATTTGATAGTGTCAATCCCTTTGGTACTATACCTTCCATGATCTCCAAGCCCTATGTGTAATTGCAAGTCCTTCTCCTCTAGGTTGTTGAAAAACTCCTTACTTCTTGTCATATGATATGAGGCACTAGAGTCTAGGTACCACTCGCTCCCTCTTACTGTGCTTTCCATGCAAATAATGAGGGTGAAATTCAAGTCAAATTGTGATGTGAGAGCATTTCCTCCTACTCCTAATGTAGGCTCCTTATTGGATTTCTTGTGTGTACACTTGGTTGCATAGTGTCCATACTCATGGCAATGAAAGCATTTAACTTTACTGAGGTCTTTATTCTTTCCATGGTTCTCGCTGGATTTTGCCTTGCCTTGGGCCTTCTTGCCTTTGGCATTCTTTCCTTTGCCAACTAGAGCATAGTCTTATTCCTAATCAGATTTAGATGTGACACCATCTCTAGTGTTTCTTTTGATCCCCTACTGCACCAAATTAAACCAAAGTCTCTCCCAATCTAGTAGCTTGTCTCTTCCATTAATTGAATCCTGATAGTTGTGCTAGGATTTCAGAAGGCCAAGGAGTGCTAAGCTCACAAGTTCATATGGTGGCACATTTTTTGCTACTCCTCCAAGTTCATCTCGAACCTAGGTGAATTTGGATAGGTATTGAACAACAATTTTTATGCATTCGAATGTTGCAGAGCTTGTCTCTAAATGCCAATTTCCTGGCATCACTACTACTTTGGAATAGATCTGTGAGAGATTTTCACATTACAAAATGAGTCTCCTTTCCATGCAAGTTTGAAACCACATGATCTCTGACACCCTCAAGAATAATCCTCCTAGATTTTGTTGTGTCTTTCTTCCACTGAGCAAGTGCTTGTGCATCTAATGGTACTTGTTTTGGAATATCAGTTTGTGTATATTCCCATACTCCATTGTCATCCAGGACAACTTCCATCTTGTCTTTCCAAGCACAAAAATTTGAGATGACCTCGAATGCATACTCAACCCTCAATCCATTGAAAGACATTGTTTCTACATTGAAGAAGATTTGCACCAAAAAACTCTGCAAATCGAAAATTTTCCGAGAGAATATCAGGAGCAAGGTTTCTATGTAGTCTTCCATAGTTTTGATACCATGTAGAAATTACAAGAAATATGCTATTGCTAATGAAATCGAACTGAAATCAAGAGACAAAAATTTCTTCTACTATTATGCAGAAAGGAAGACACATGATAGAAACACATGCAATAACATGCAACCATCAAAACACAAGGAACACAATGATTTTACAGGGGAACCTAACTAGGAAAAACCCCTTCATTGCTTTGCATGAATTAGATAAGAATATGGATCAATTACAATGTCTTGCTTCAATCCTAAAGCACACCCTGTACTGCGATTCTGATCACCTGTTCTGACCAACACTTATCCAAAATAGGCCTATGTTATCCTCCTATTTCCTTGCACAATCCTTGACAAAATTAACCCCTAAAAAATAGGATAATATCCTATTTCCTTGCACAAATCCTGGAGGAATTGACCACCTGCTCAATGCAAAAAAATTGTGCACTCAACTAGTATACAATTGATAATTACAATGTGCCTTTTCCTCCACTCCAACTAGGAAATTTGAATTCCATGCATCACTGGGAATATCTTTAGTAAATTGATTAGTTAACCGAGAGATCAGTGAGTTAACAATTGTTATAACTACTCAATTGAACTCCTACTAACTACACTAAAGACTAGAGCTCAATTAACTGAGTTTAACTGACAATAACTCCACTAGATTGCTAAATTTTAGCAATCAACCCATGCACAACTCTACTTCTAGCTTATAACTCGAATTTATTGATTTAGCTAGGAGACAAAGCCATGTCTCTCTAGCTAACTACAATCCAAGTCATCCTGCTGATGTGGAAAATCGAATTTCTCCATTTGACCAAGGCATAAGTCAAATTAAGCATTTTCTTGTTAGAATTTAACAACAGTCGGGATGACGTAATTCCAGGCTGACGTGGCCAGAACAAAAACCTAACAACAGTTGATAGAGCCAGAGTCGGCAATAAACAAAGAAATCTCAGAGTCCGTCTCCCAAGGATTTTTCCTTGCGCACTTTGTGAACGACCTGGGTGACGCAAGCTCGAGACAACATGTCAACTTTGGATTCATGCACTAAACAAAATGTGAATGGGGGCATGGTCATGAGAGGTGATCATGTTGTGAGGAAGTTAAAAGCATCGAGAGCTAAAATATTTAAAACTTGGGGGATTTCATACCTTTTTCAAAGGTAAGCCATGTTTCTTTGGGGAGCTTGTTAAAGCTCTGTTGCAATGGTTTTGGTTCAGTTCTGACCATTAAAAAGGGGCATGTTGGGTTTAAATTGCCCGTATAAGAGTAAAAAGAAGGTAGGTCTGCATCAGTTGGTATCAGAGTAAATTTGTCATCTTCTTTAGGAACAAATAATTTGATCATGGTACACAGAGTTGGATGAGGTGTTAGAGGAGGCCGGAGAGGACAGAAGCCTATAGATAACACTGAAGTGATGAGATTAATGTGGCGGTTGGAGGAGAGAATGGTAGCCATGGAAACCAGTAAGCAAAGTGAATCTGAGGCTGGAGATGTGAGTGAGGAAGAAGAAGAATCTCCAGAGGAAGAAGCAGTTGAATATCCTGTAGAAGCAACGATATTGAAAGTAGTTCTAAGATTTGTTACGAAGGCAAAACCATATATATCTTCTTACATCGTAAGCATGAATCTAGTAGAGCTCATAGATTAGATTACAAAGATGGACAATTTTTTTGAGTATGAAGAAATGGAAGAAGAGAAGAAAGTTAAGTTTGTTGTCACCAAATTGAAGGGACATGCAACTTTATGGTGGGATGGAATACATGCAAAAGGAGAAGGAAGAATAAGCATAAGATAAGGAGTTGGGACAAAATGGTATCAAAGCTAAGAGGCAAGTTGTTTCCAAAGGATTATCAACTCACTTTATTCAGGCAGATGAAAAATCTTAAACAAACATCAATGACTGTAAGGGAGTATACGAAAGAGTTCTACACGGTGCACATCAGGGATGGTTATGCAAAATAGTCTTCAGAGAAGACTGGTAGATATATTAATGGTATAAGATTGGACATTCAAGATGAAATTAGTGTGTTATCGCCCAAAACAGTAGAGGAAGCATACTAGTTAGCTTTGAAGGTTGAGGAGAAGCTTGCAAGGAAGCGGTCTGTAAAAGGAAACAATGTTTCTAAAGGAAGAGAACAACAGTCAAGCAGAGGAAGATATACAATACAAAAAGAAGGAGCCAGTAGCTCAAGTCCATGACAACAACAAGAGGGAGATTTTAAAGGTTGAAGATCATTTTCCAGAGGATGAGGAAGAGAGGTACGTTGTTGCAGGTGTGGCAAGCTTGGACAAATGGCATATGAATGTCCAGAAAACAGAGAAGCGGACCAAAGAAATGTTGTTTTCTCCCCAGTGGAAGAAGGAAAACCAAAAGTACAGGAGGCAGAGAATGTACCAGATACATGAATCTTTATTGCTTAAGAAAGCATTGTTAAAACCAAAGAAGAGGTTTTTGAACTAGCTCAGAGGAAGGTGTTATTTAGGATTCTTTGTAAAATCCAAGGGAAATGTTGTAAGATGGTGATTGATAATGGCAACACATATAACTTGGTGTCTACATAAGTGGTGGAGAAGTTGAAATTGAAGCAGATGAAGCATCCAACACCTTATAGTGTGTCATGGCTTCAAAAGGGTCATCAATTGTCGGTAAATGAACAGTGTTAAGTGGAGTTGCAGATAGGCATCTACAAAGACAAAATTTTGTGTGTTACCATGCCCATGGATGTGTACCATATTCTATTGGGTAGAATGTGGAAATTTGAAAAATGTGCTGTGCATGATGGGAAGAAGAACATTTACAAGTTTCAGAAGGTTGACATTAACCGTACCTTGTTTCCTTAGCAAGAAGAGGGGACAACAGAGAGCAGTGATTCCAAGGCATTATTGTTGAGCAGGAAAGAATTTTTGCAATAGATGGAAGATAATGTTGTGAATTTTTCTTTAGTGTATAAACTTAAGGTAATTCTTACTTCCACTACTATAAATGATTTGCCTTGTGAAATTCAAGATATGTTGAATGAGTATAGTGATATTATAGTGGATGGCTTACCTAATTAATTTCATTAGGGAAATTTTGAGGTCTAAAATGGGCCTCCTAAGAAAAATGTACAACCAAAATAAACTTTATAAGTACCATTAGGATTAAAGATGATGATGTCAACCATGGGGAATGATTCACCATTTTTGGAGTAAAAAAGTACAGATATTAAAAAATAATAAAATAATAGAACTAATTTTTCAACTTGTATTTTCAACTTATCTCCCTAATTTTTTACTCAAATTTCGAGTGGGAGTACTCATTGGATGAAAAATTTAATTCCTCATCCAAGGAGTGCTCATATTGAATATTTTTTATGGATCCTACTACATGAAAAATGAGAAATATACGAAAAACGTGATTGCAATCACGTTTTTCATGTATTTCTCAATTTTCATGTAGAAAGGTCCGTCGAAAGTATGCAACATGGGTACTTCTTGAATGAGTAATCAAATTCTACATCCAACGAGTGTTTCCATTCGAAATTTGAGTAAACCCATTGGGAGATAAGTTGAAAATACGAGTTGAAAAATAGTTGTCATTTTTCTCTCTAAAATTTGATGATGTAATCAAATCTTATTTTATTATTTCCACTATTATTTTATAATTTCCTTAGGAGGCCCATTTTAGACTTCAAAAATCCCCTGATGCCACCTGTGAGGAGTATAAGTCACCATATTGACTTGATATCAGGAGAAAGTATACCAAATAAGGTTGCATACATAATAACCCCTCATGAGAATGAGGAAATCAGAAAGAAAGTGCATGAGTTGTTAGATAAAGGGTTGATCAGAGAAATACTTAGTCCATGTGCAATGCCAATAGTGTTGATTCCTAAGAAGGATAGGCTGACATATGTGTATAGACTCCAGAGCATTGAACAAGATCACAATAAGGTACAAATTTCCTTTACCACACATAGATGATTTGTTGGATTGTTGAGTGGTGCTAATTTTTTCTCTAAGATTGATTTGAAGAGTGGGTACCATCAGATTAGGATTAGAGAGGGAGATGAGTGGAAGACAACCTTTAAAACCAATGATGGGTTGTATGAATGGCTGGTCATTCCATTTGTGTTGTCAAATGTACCCAGTACCTTTATGAGATTGATGAATGAGATATTAGAGTTCATAGGGAAATTCGTAATTGCGTATTTAGATGACATCTTGGTTTACATCCAATCCAAACAAGAGCACTTGATACATTTGAGGTATGTGTTAGAGAAGTTGCAGTAAGAAATATTTCTTATCAATTTGAAGAAATGTTCATTTATGAAGATAGAGCTTGTATGTTTGGGCTTTATCATATCCAAGGATGGTTTGAATATGGATCAGGAGAAGGTAAGAGCTTTTATTGATTGGCCCTCTCCTAAAATTATTTTTGAAGTTAGAAGTTTTCTTGGTTTGGCTAGTTTTTACAGGAAGTTTATCAAGAATTTCAGGAGGATAAGTGCTCCAATTGTGGATACTGTTGAAAAATGTGTAACTAAGTTTGGTCTTCATAAATATGAAATGTACTTTTGATTCTTGTATATTATAAAATGAAACAAAAATTATTACTATTATTTTTGCAGCATCGGTTTCATGCTCAAAGTCTTTTATTTTAGAGTTCAACCACACATTGAGTGCTTCTAGGGTTTGTCCTAGGTCAAGAAGTCAAAAGAGTCATTGTCATAAGTTGAAGACCCCATTGAGCACATTGTAACATGTAAATGAAATTACTTTTTTCATTAAAAGTGTCAAAATACCCTTCAAGACCAAGTCGGTCTCGTCGCTGGAAAGTCGACTTAAATTGACGAGCCATGTCCACCTTAAGAAGCCTATATAAAGGAGGGAACTTGACCTCCTTGAGAAACAATCATCATTCACTCATTCAAGCGAAGGAGGAAGAATAAGAGGGTAGAAAAGAATGAAGAGGACGAAAAAGACTTGGTTCTAGGCTATCTCTCTCTCACACGTGTGAAGGAAGGCTAAGGTTTCTGTTGTTGGTCTAGGGTTTTTCTTCTACAGGTTCGATCTTGAAGAAGGAAGAGAATGAAGGTTAGCAAATGTCACTTTAGGTCATTCTCAAGCACCAGAGGAAGTATAAATTCAAGATAAGGTTTGAATAAGTCCTCGAAGGCCAAAATAAGCTCACATGTGTGGTAACAAACACTGGGAGGGCTGAAATTTTTAAACCTGTAGTAGAGGCCAAAATTCTGAAGACGAGGCTTGAAGTTGTGTTGTTGAAAGAGATTTGATTGGGTTTGACTTCGACAAAGGAAGCACATCATCTGGAAGGTTGAACTTGGTCTTGGAGGTTATTGATCTTGGCCAAGAGGTCTTGGAATTCGTCAATTGAAGAATCTATAAAAATAGGAGATTTGCAGGTTTTCCTCTCAAGTGGAGAGGTTTTGGCCCTAGCTTGTAGCCTACATTCTATGTTATTGTTATTCTTATTTTAGTAGTTTCTTGATGATATACAAACATAATTGTAAGTAAAGAAGATAATAAGTAAGAAAAATTAAAAAGAGATCACAAGCAGTTATCAAGAAAAGGGAAACCATAATAATCATTGCCCTATAGATTTCTGAACATGGGATCAGAGCTAAAGTTTGCTAAGGGAATTATGAAGATCTATACCACACTAAGGAAGGTTCTAAATAAGTGTTCAAAGGTAGAAAGTCATCTCAATAAGAGCTTCAAAGAAGTATGGAATCTTCTATTTACTCCAAAGAAGGAAGTGATCAAGACAAAGGACAAAGGACTATTCTTAGCACTCACTAGCACATTTCAAGATGAGAGCATTTGGGTGATTGATAGTGGAGCATCAAGACATATGATCGGTCATCACAAGCAACTAAAAACACCATCAAAAGGAAATTCCTCTTACTCTATGGAGCTTGGTGATAATAATAGATATCATGTGAGAGGAATTGGATCAACCTCACTAGAGTTTGAGAATGGAGGAAATATTCATCTCAACAACATTTTATTTGTTACAATTTTGCATAAGAATTTACTTTCCATTTCAAGTCTAGAAGATAAAAGTGATAGAGTGGCTTCCATTGATGGAAGAGTTGTAGTATGGGGTAAAAACTCAAGCATAGAAGATGCTAGAATGATTGGGATTCGTAAAGGAAGACTCTATAGATTTATAACTCCCCTCGCTCAAGCTTTAGTTGACATTGAAATCAGCCCATGTGAACTTTGGCATAGAAGATTTGGTCATCTCCACCACAAAATATTGCCAACACTAAATACCATAGTAAATTGCATCCCCAAACTGAAAGAAGATTGTGAAGGATTTTGCAAGGGATGTGCATTGGGTAAAAACACCAAGAAACCATTTGGAAGCAATGCTTCAAGGTCAAAAGAAATATTGGATCTTATTCATTTTAATGTTTGTGGTTATATGACCCCAAAGTCACTTGGAGGTCATCTATACTATGTCACATTCATAGATGACCATTCAAGGAAAACTTGGGTTTACTTAATGAAATCCAAGGATGAAGTCTTTACCAAATTTCAAGAATTCATAGTTGGAGTAGAGAACCTTACAAAAAGGAGAATCTATATACTAAGATTTGATAATGGGGGAGAATATAGTTCCAAAGAACTTATAGCCTTCTGTAAGGAGTTTGGGATTAAGAGGGAGTTGATATTCCCATATAATCCTAACCAAAATGGAGTTGCAGAATGAGATAATCGATCCATTGAAGAAAGTGTAAAATTAATGCTACATGATCAAGATTTTCCAAAATTCTTGTGGGGTGAAGCAAAATATATAGTTGTATACATACAAAATCGAAGTCCTTACAAGTCACTAAATAAATTGACCCCTAAAAAAGTATTCACTGGGAAGAAACCAAGCATAGATCATCTCTAAATTTTTGGTTGTCTTGTCTATATTCATATACCTAAGGACAAGAGAAAGAAATTGGATCCATTAGGCATGAAAGGAACATTTGTTAGCTACAATAACTCTTCTAAGGCCTATAGGATCTACACAAAGGAACAACACTAAATAGAAGTTAGTTGAGATGTGATATTTGACGAAAGTATTGCATTCAAGAAATCAAAGAATCTCCCTGTGGACTTTGATGATGAAGAACTTCTAGTATTTGAAGAAGAAGTTACAAGGGAGGAAGAAGAATAAAATCATGAAGATGAATGTCCCAATGAACCTATACAACCTGTGCTAATCCCTGAAACTAGAAAGAGACCTAGCTAGTTGAAGTCTACACTACTTGATGCAGAAGGTCATAGAGTAGTTCAAGGCACATTCATGGAAAGAAAGAAGCCCAAACGATATTATGGGTATGCAGCCTTTATGATGAAATTGATAGAAGTAGAGTCATCCACCTTTGAAGAAGTTGTCACACACAAAGAATGGAAGGATACCATGAATGAAGAGTATCAAATGAAAAATGGAGTTTGGGAAATCGTACCTCTAAGACCTGAAAACAAATATGTGGTAACTTCCAAATGGCTTTACAATATTAAAATGCAACATATGGAAGTATTGATAAATATAAGGAAAGACTTTGTGTCTAGGAGCTTCTCTCAAAAAGAAGGCATCGATTATGAAGAAACATTTGCTCTAAAATTAAGGTATACAACTATACGTTCATTGATCTCTTTGGCAGCATCGATGGGATGGAACATCCACCTAATGGATGCCAAGACTACATTCCTGAATGGCACAATTGATGAGGAATTCTATATAGAGAAACCCTTGTGATTTGAAGTTAAATATATATACGCATATGTTTGAATATTGAAGAAGGCATTATGCGGTCTCAACTAAACACCAAGGGAATGGTATGCTAGAATGGATGCATACCTGCAAAGATTGGGTTTCACAAAGAGTTATGTTGATATGAACCTTTACATTAAGGTTGTGAAGGGAGAGTCAGTAATCATTCTTATGTATGTGGATGATCTTCTCTTAACATGTGTGGAAGGTCGAATTGAAGAATGTAAGAAGCATCTAGTAGCAGAATTTGACATGAAATATCTAGGGTTGATTAACTACTATTTGGGACTAGAAGTCTGGCAAGGGCCCAATGAGATCTATCTAGGTCAAGGGAAGTATGTGATCAGTATGTTGAATAATTTTGACATGATGGATTGCAAATCAATGACAACCTCAATGATCAAAAACTTTAAAAGAGTAAGGAGTCATGAATCAAGCCCTGTGGATTCTTCGAGATATAGACAATTGATTGGCTCACTAATGTACTTGGTGAATACATGACCATACATATGTTTTCTAGTAAATGTTCTCAGTCAATTCCAAGTGGAGTCGAAGCATGATCATTGGATAGAAACAAAACATATATTGAGATATCTGCAAGGAACCATCCATTACTGCGTGAAATATGATAGGAGGAATGAAGTCCATTTAATTGGATATGCATATTCTAACTAGGAAGGCAGTGAGCAGGATGGAAGGAGCACTATGAAAGGATTTTTTAGTTTGGGATCCTCCATGATATCATGGATGAGAAGAAAGCAAGATACGGTTGCTTTGAGTAGTGCTGAGGCTAAGTATATTGTAGCCCATGAAGTAAGCAGAGAAGTTGTCTGGTTGAGGAAGTTTTTGTCCGACTTGTTTGAAGGACCAATGGACCCTACAGTGATACATGGTGATAAAACCAATTGTATAATATTGTCTGAAGACCCAGTGTTTCATGGAAATACAAAGCATATAAACAACAAGTATCACTACATTTGGAAGCTAGTACAAGATGGTGTATTGCAACTAGTATATATCTCCACTGATGAACAAGTAGACGACATTTTGACAAAATATATTCCTAACAAGAACCTTTTGTATTTGAGAGAAAATATTGGTTTGGTTGATATATCCTCCCTAGTTGAGAAGGAGAGGTAGGCACATCATTCTTGTCTTCACTTGGGAAGAAATAATGGAGGATTGGGTAAGCATTTGGGGTTCGATACTCTTTGAGGATGAGGTAGGGCATCCAAGATAAGAGTAATGGGGACTGATATTATTTGAGGACTAGTTATCCAAAATAAGAATAGTCTTGATGGAACATACTCTAAGAGAACCCAAATGGGGTATATTCTGAGAGACACAATGATGATGGTGTTTATAAATCATTGGTCTTGACAACATTGTGCTCTGATTTTGTGGAGAGATAGAGTTGTTAGTCAAGGCTTTGTTATATGACAATGCTAGTTGGTATGATGCTAAACATAAGGGTTACCAATCTGACTCTTCTTATGAGAATTTATTTAGATTGGAATGTCCATGTACCATTTATGAATACCTCCCTAGTTAAGAGGGAGTGTTGAAAAATGTGTAACTAGGTTCGGTCTTCAAAAATATGAAATGTACTTTTGATTCTTTTATATTGTAAAATGAAAGAAAGATTATTATTATTATTATTTGGAGCATGGGTTTCATGCTCAAATTCTTTTATTTTAGAGGTCAAGCACCCATTGAGTGCTTCTAGGGTTTTTCCTAGGTCAAGAAGTCAAAAGAGTCATTGTCATAAGTTGAAGACCCCATCGGGCATATTGTAACTTGTAAAGAAAATTATTTTTGTCATTAAAAGTGTCAAAATACCCTTCAAGACCAAGTCAGCTTGGCAGCTAGAAAGTCGACCTAAATTGAGGAGTCATGTCCACCTTAAGAAGCCTATATAAAAGAGGGAACTCGACCTCCTTGAGAGACAATTGTCACTCATTGATTCAAGAGAAAGAGGATGAAGAAGACTTGTTTATCGGTTATCTCTCTCTCACGTGTGCGAAGGGAGGCTAGGGTTTTCGTTGTTGGTCTATGGTTTTTCTTCTGCAGGTTCAATATTGAAGAAGGAAGAGAAAGAAGGTCAACGAAGGTCGCTTAGATCATCCTCAAGCACTAGAAGAAGGAGAAAGTCAAGTAAAGGTCTGAAGAAGTCCTGGAAGGCCAAAATAAGTTCATATGTGTGGCAGCAGCTGCTGTGGGGAGGGCTGAGAATTTTAGACCTATAGTGGAGGTCGAAATTCTGAAGTTGGGGGTCAAAGTTGTGTTGCTGGAAAAGATTTGACTGGGTTTGACTTGGACAAAGGAAGCACATCATTTGGAAAGTTTGGACTTGGTCTTGGAAGGTACTAATCTTAGTCAAGAGGTATTGGAATTCGTCAATTGAAGAATGTATAAGACGAGAAGAGATTTGTAGGTTTTCCTCTCAAGTGGAGAGGTTTTGGTGCTGGCTTGCAGCCTACATTTTGTGTTCTTGTTCTTCTTGTTTTGGTAGTTGTTTGATGTTATATAAACATAATAATAGTAAAGAAGCTAATAAGTAAGAAAAAGTAAAAAGAGATCGCAAACAATTATCAAGAAAAGAGAAATCACTCTAATAATTTCCCTATAGAATTTTCAATAAAGACCATATGGAAAGACAAAAAACCATTTCAATGCATTGTTGAAGCAAAGAAAGGCTTTCAACTATTGAAGAACAGGTTCACAGAACAACGTGTGATGGTGTTACCAGATTTCAGCAAGCCTTTCCAAGTGAAGTGTAATGCTAGTGGAGAAGTGATTGGTGTTGTGTTAAGTAAAGAAGATAAGCCCATATCATATTTTGGTGAGAAGTTGAATGGAGCAAGGAAGAATTATGCCTCTTATGATAAGGAGTTCTATGTTGTGGTACAAGCTCTAAAGAAATGGAGGCATTATTTAATGTCTAAAGAATTTGTTTTGTATGCAAATAATCATGCCCTATAGTATATTATGAAATATCCTAAATTGAATAAAAAACATGTCAAGTGGATCAAATATCTCCAAAACTTCACTTTTATTTTGAATCATATTAGTGACCAAGCTAGTAAAATTGTTGATGCATTGAGTAGGAGGAATGTGATTATGCAAGAAATTCAAGTCAAAATCATGGGGTTTGACTTCATGAAGGAGTTGTAAGAAGAAGATGTAGAATTTAAGGAACCTTACAAAGCTTGCAAGAACCCATCAACTCAAGATAGGAGTCAGTGGCTCGATTACGTGCTTCAAGAAGGATTATTGTTGAAGAACAATCAACTTTGTGTTCCAAAATGTTCAATGATGGAAAACTTATTCAAAGAGAAGCATAGTGGAGGTCTTGGTGGACACTTTGGACATGAAAAGACATATGAGTAGCTAAAGTAATTCTATTATTGGTCAAAGATGAGGATTGATGTACAGAAGTTTGTAAGCAGTTATAGAATTTTCCAGCATGCAAAAGGAAAGAGCCAATACAAGGTTGTATACACCATTACCAATTCCAAACAGACCATGGGATTTGGCAAGCATGGACTTTGCCAAAAACTCAGAAGAGAAATGATGCAATCTTCGTTGTAGTGGACATATTTTCAAAAATGACCCATTTTATCCCTTGCTTTAAAACCAATGATGCTACCCATATTGTTAACTTGTTCTTTAGAGAAGTAGTGAGATTGTATGGAGTGATCAAGAGCATTGTTTCATATAGTGATACTAGATTTTTGGGACATTTCTGGAGGAATTTATGGAATAAACTTGGAATTGATTTGAATTTTAGTTCAACTTATAATCCTCGGGCTGATTGGGTTTGTCAAAAACTCAGAAGAGAAATGATGCAATCTTTGTCATAGTGAACGTATTTTCAAAAATGACCCATTTTATCCCTTGTTTTAAAACTAGTGATGCTACCCATATTGTTAACTTGTTCTTTAGAGAAGTAGTGAGATTGTATGGAGTTACCAAGAGCATTGTTTCAGATAGAGATACTAGATTCTTGGGACATTTCTGGAAGAATTTATAGAAGAAACTTGGAATTGATTTGAAGTTTAGTTCAACTTATCATCCTCGGGCTAATGGGTAGACTGGAGTAGTTAGTAGAAGTTTGGGAAATATCTTGAGAAGCTTGGTTAGAGACCATTCAAAGCAATGGGACGAGGTGCTTGTCTAGGTTGGATTTTCCTATAATGATTCTCCAAACAAATTCATTGGTCAAAGTCCTTTTTAGATAATGTATGGGATGCATCCAAGAGGAGTGCATGAACTCAAAAACTTTAAAGGAAGAACATAATAAAGTGCAGTTGGAGAAGACTTTGTTACAACTGTGAAAGAGATCCATGAACAAGTGAAACAAATATTGGAAGAGAGCAACCTCAAATACAAGACTAGAGAAAATCTTAAGAGGAGAAAACAAAGCTTTAAAGTGGGAAACTTAGTATTGGTACATTTGAGGAAGGAAATATTTCCTAAAGGAGAATATAATAAATTAAAATTAAAGAAAATTGGCCCTTGTAAAATCCTTAGGAAATTTTCAGTCAATGCTTATGAGATAGATTAGCCACCAGGCACTGGAATATCTCCCATATTTAATTTTGTAGATCTATACAAGTGCAATCCAGGAGAAGAAATACAAACAACCGATGACAGTGGACAACAATCAATTCAGTGCCATAAGTAATTACTAGCAGCAAATCCTTTGTAGGCGGAGAGGACTTTAGGCAAGAGACTGATTAAGAAGACCAGGGATAAAGAATACTATGAGTATTTAGTTAAATGGAAGGACCATATAGTAGTTGATGCAACTTGGATGACTACCACATTACTACAAAAAAGTGGCAAAACTGTTGAAGACCTCATGGGAAGGAGTCAATGAATTCTTTGTTCCTTGGGAGTATTATGTAGGGGTATTTGTAAAAACCTGATTCACTGAGAGGTCAAAATTTATTTACCAGAGGAGTTGGTTTCTCAATGAATGAATTTATTAGGATATAATTTGTTTTGTTTGCCATCTAACTCATTAAATTTAGCAAATTGTTGCAATTTGTTTTATTTTTCCAAACTTGGTCTATGTGATACTATGTTTATGGATTTGTACTAAATACATGATGTATTCTTTATATTTTGTTAAATCAATAAAAATAAGTATGTTGTGGATTGCAAGAGTGATTTTCCCCAATTAAATCAGGTAACTATTCCTTATGCAACATTTATGTCAATCCTCAACCAGTCCTTCCACAATCATTGTATTAGCGTTTGGCCACACCTAATATTGTACATAATTAATTTTGACAAAGTAATTAATCATGGCTTTTATTCTATCCAAGTGGGAGGTTTGCAGGAGTGTGAAAGAGGAGTGATAGGGGAGTTGAAGTTTTAACAAGCAAAGCGAAACACGTAAGCATAAGGGGAAATACTTAGTTTTTTTCAGTCCCGACAAGCGCCTGTTATTTAATTGCGGGGGAGACAAAATTTGAAGTTCTGTCAGGAGGAAGATCGTCATTTAACGACACCAGGCCGGAGGGTTCTCCCGGAAGGACGAGAGGAACACACTTTTTTTTCAGGGCAGCTGACTGGGACCACGTTGACGTGGATCCTAGCCTATGAAAGACGAGCTAGGCTAATGTGGAGAAAAGTGGGATCGTGTTGACTCATCCTAGAAAATACGTGGGATCATTAGTCGATAGATCTCGAGCGCGGCAATTGACGAAGAAATATCAAAATTCTGGGCCGACGCATGCACTTTGGAACAATTGAGCATGCACGTTGGAACGACCGGGATGATGTAATTCTGGGTCGACGTGGCCAGAAAAAAAATGGAACAACAGTTGACAAAGCTAGAGCCGGAAATAGAGAAAGAAATATCGAAGTTTATCTTCCGGGGATTTGATCTATGTGCATAGGTCACGAAAATCATTTAATATTGTCTTTTTTAGGTAAGCACATATTCAACCCTTATCTCGAGGTTACCATGGTTCCAAAGAAGCTCTTATGGGAATTTATTCTTGCTCAACAGTGAAAATCTCTTCGCTTTTTACATTTGGATACAACCCCTTTAGGTATGTATTTAAGGATTTTAATAAAATTAAAAATAAGAATACTCTATATGTGGAAATTTATATAAATATAAATAATATTATTAAGAACCAATATAGATCACCCTAAACTCCAAATTTAGCAAGCATCAAGAGAAATCAAATCTTTCAAGGTGCAAACATTTCCTCAAATTTTGCACTTAAAAAGTGGTTTGGATCTTGAGATATTTGATCCCTCTTGGCACTTGGTAGGTCTAGAGTTGAGATGAATCTATGATCGTTTAAGACATGTACGCATACCTAATGTTATAATGAAAAAGTGAGTATTGGTTTTGTCAAAATTTCTCTAGTTCAGTTATTCATTTAAGAGATGTGTATGCATACTTGATGCTACAATGAAAGAAGTGAATACTTATCTTGTTAAGTTTATGTATGAGTTTTGTCGAGCTCTAGTAAAACAAATATTTTCCTCATTTTGCATGTATCATTTTTCATTTTCCCCATTATGAAAGAATGGGAATTGTGAAATATGTTTATTTGTAAACTTTATGGCTATGGGTAGTTTTACCTTTATTTGTAGGATAGGTTGTGGTTTTTTTAGTTAGAAGACTAAGAAGGACATAGGTTGATATAGGAAAATTACTTGCAAATTCTAATTGCCATTGAGCCTAGATAAAGGTTGATGGTTTGTATTATAGCCAATAAGTTCTACAATGTGTAACTCTAGGTGTTAATAGCAAAGAGAAAAAGTGATCACTAGCATTCACAGTGAAGAGCAAAAGTGGGTGCTAATGTTGATGGTTGGGAATTTGTGGAACAATTGTTTTATGTATTTTATTAAGTTCAATTTGAATCTTTAGTTAATATGGTGTTTCAAAGGTGACCTATCATAAGTGTTTGATTGAAGAAAATGCAATAATTTGTAAGAAATGTGAGTTAGGTGTTTCATATGACATGGTGAAATTTTGGCCTTTGACATGTTGCTTTTACATTGATCTACTAAGACACACTTGAAAGGTGCACTTGTCTCCAAGATAGATAATCGAGTTGCGCTTGTCTCTAGGATAGATAATTGAATATTGTTGTTACCGCTAACACCTTCATATCTCAAATGGTTTTTTGCTTGATTTAGATCTCATCCCTTATAGTTTGATCTCTGGTTAATTGAATATGGGGTTTCACATGACTTCTTGTTTGTAGAGAGAAAAGACATTGAAGTTTTATTTTTTCTAAGTTTTATTGTAAAATTTAATTATATTTCATGATGGTTTCACATATGCACTTTGCCTATGGTTTAATGATCTACCATGTAATTAAATCCAAAGGAAACAAAGGGTTTATTGTTTTTGACATTCGTAGTATTATTAGTTTTTACATATAATCTCAAGGGGAATTTGGAATTCTTTATCCATATATTTCACATTTTGAATCATTTTTCACTTATGTCAGTGACAACGTATAGAGTATTTTGATGATTGTTCAACCACTAGCTCCATGATTACATACATCCACCTTTTGCTCCATATTCTTCCTAGAGAGTGGGAGATTATTTCATTAGAACTATTTTTTCAATGTATATTAGGAGGCTTTCACCCGCTTTTTGTCCTTATGTTTGGCCCAAGGACTCCTTTTTTTATTCTGTGTAATACATGGAGAATTTAATGATCTTTCTATACATTGTGTGCATAAAAGTGTGTGATGACTTATTTTCACTTGGAGAAATTTGGGCACCTCGATGAAGGCATTTGTTTGTTCTCATGGGGCCCTCTCACACCTTGTGCCCACTTGAATATTTCTCTTCACCATTAAGTGATCATTATGAAGGCATTTATTTCTTCTCATGGGGCCCTATCACAATTTGTGCCTAATTGAATATTTATCTTCACCGTCGAGTGATCATTATGTAGTATTCATTTGATTGTTGTGGTCTCTACCTCTATTGTTCAATGCTTCTTTTATTATGGAATGTTATCTTGGTGGATGTATTGTTTGGAGATATTTTTTTAAACTCTCTTGGAGCATCTATATTGATTATTATTAATGTTTTTCCATTGTCTATGTTTGTGACAAACCTTCTTCAACTCCAACATATTCAACAATCTTGGCACAATGTGTGTGCCTACTTTTCATGGAACACCTTTGAGTATTTTTGTGATCATTGCAGTGTTTTTTATCTTGTACCTTTGTGACAGATCCTTTCAATGTCAATATTGTCATCTTTGATGTCTTCTTTCAAAGATCGTTCATTTGCAAACTTTTGATACTTTCGTGCATTTTTACACTTGTCATGATCAAGTTGTCAAAATTAAAATATATTTTCCAATGCATAAAATAGAACATATATCAACACTAAACAAAGGGATAAAATCCTTATGATCCCTATCTCACAGAGGAATAAGAAGAAGAAATCATAAAGAACCTTCCAAACCACGAAGAAGGGGATGCTTAGGTCCATAATGGAAATGCAACCCACATGCAGAATGGTATAGAATCAAAAGTGAACCATGAAAAACAACAGAAAAAAGTGGCACACAAAGAGGATGGGATAGTGGGCACAAAGATATTTCATGTTTTGGAAAGTTCATATTCAAACAAATAACTCCAACTAAAGATAATGAAGAGTGGTTTGGAAATGGTTCTAGTCGACCCCAACTCAGGGGGGTGTTAGAAGGTCCAGCAAAAGAAAGGCAAGAAAGAGAAGTCAAGTGATTATAATCACACATAATTTATCAGGATTTTGTTTCTTTTTTTAGTTTTTTTCTTAAGCTCATAAGTCAAGAGGTTTCTCATACTAAATGCGGTTAGCATCAACAAAATATAATTTTGTTCCTTTTTTAAAATTGAATGAAATTACGAGTTTTTCCCTTTGGAAAAAAGAACATATATCAACACTAATGAATGTCAACTTACCACTATCAACATTGCCACAAACTAAAATTGTTCTCTAAGTGAAATAGTGGTAAACCTTGCCTAATTTCCTTAAGAAAAAGATTCAATGTCACTCATATCATTCTTGTATGGAAAAATTATGAACCTTATGCATTGATTATCATAGACTAGAGATGGTTATTATGAAATGGACTTTTATTTCATTATATTCATTAATAGGATTTTAAGAAATTAGCGAGAGGAGCATTTCTTGAAGTTGAATGTATGATTTTGAACTTAGTAGATGAGAATAAATTTAAAAGTAAGTTCAACAACTTTTCATATTCAACACTTATTAGGAGTTCGGAGTAATGTTATTTGGATTGGAAAATTATCCCCACATGTTTTTGGCCACTATGAATATTTTTTTTATCTTTTGTAATGACATATTATTCTCATACTTTTGATGATTTTCTTGTATATATTAATGTTAAGAAAATGTTAATGAAACTTTTGCACTAGTTACTAAGCATTCTAAAATATAGTGGATTCTATAACAAGCATTCTAATTATAGTTTGAATCAAGTAAGCAATATAAGAGGATCAATCAATTTCACACATTAAAACTTTGAAATCTTTTTTAAAAGGGGAAGGTATAATGATCAAAGATGTTATTTCCTCATGTGATGAAAATACCAATACTTCATTCTATTTCCATAGTCATTCCAAAAGGAAGGCATAAAATTCCAGAAAAATGTGTGAAGAATAAACTTATTAAAGACATTCAACCTAACTCAGAATTCAATAAGAAATTTTGTTGAAAATATTCTTTCATAAAAACAACAAGTGAACTTACCCTAGAATCCAATTATAAGAGACAAATATTGAAATAAATAGTATTCAAACATATTGGCTTCTACAAAACATAGTACAACATTTATTAACTATTGTTATTGAAAGGGATGAAGAATGACATACAACAATAAGTAAAAGAATTTGACATGTGGTGAACATGTAAAGGTGGATCGCCTAAAGTTTCAAAATATAGAAGTTTTAGGGCAAACATCTCTCCTACAATTACAAAGTTAAGGGCATTAGAAGTTGAATAAAAATACCACTACATTTTCTTCTTATATATAGGGTTTCAAGTGCAAGTGCAAGTGCAAGGAAAGGAAAGATAATGAACCTTATTCTAATAAAATCAAACTAAGTACATGATTTTTACACTCTAAGAAGAATGAAATAAATCTATTGTCTATTTCTAATTGATCATACAAGTCCATAATTGGCATACAAACAAAATGAATTTGAGAAGAGTGTTTCTAGAGTTTATCGTGTGTCTCGATATTAATCCCCCAATTGTCGTGGAACAACAATAATACCTTGACAAGCATTAATTAACTTCAAAGGAGAGGAGGGTGAACCTATATGCCTGGATGGTTTGCTAAGAAGCCTTTCTCAAAGACTAGACCAAATGTGTGGAAAAGATGAGGAAAAAAATCCAATCAGAAGAGACAAAACCCTATAAGACTATCCATGGTTGTTTTGTAACAAAATAAGAATCGAATAACATGTTTGATCTCCAAATGAACAAGAGAAGTAATTTGTTTTTACTTTAGGTTGTGAAAATATTAAATCCAATGTAGGAATATAATCCCACCACTAACACCTCAAAAAATCGCACAAAGGAATACAAATGTGCAATCTTTTTTGAAACACCAAAAGGACCCAATACTGACACCATGAATGAAGTATTGGCACCATCAATGAATTTGACTACAAAAGGAACTAAATAATTTAATAAAGGTCACTAGGAAACATGATGATATTGATATACAACAACAATGAAAACATTGACATACAAGAACAAAAACGAGAGAGAGAGAGAGAGAGAGAGAGAGAGAGAGAGAGAGAGAGGAGGGAAGAGAATGGAATTAGAAAGGAGATCAACATAATTTACACATATTATAGTATTCATTATATTCTCTAAATTCAGGCTTACATGATTCATATTGTATTCAATAAAATCTTTTGGTAAAATCACATTCAAATTATTGGGTCAATGCGTTTTCAACCACCCATTGTGGTTCATCATTAAGACTAAGATGTATAGTCTGATCTTAGCATGGAAAAAAATAATGTAGAGATGTAGAGAAAATTAATTCCTAAATGTTGGATTATAACAGTAATAAAATGAATAATAACTTACTAATTATTAATAAAAAAAATTCAATAAAACATTCAAAATCTTATTAATTACTAAATTTATTTATTGCAATTAACACATTTTAATAACAAGAATAAAAATAAAGCATAAAAATATAATAAAGCATAAGGAAAGACCATCACTTAATTTATATATAATAAAATAAAAATAATAAAAACAAAATCACTTAGTAAAATATAAAACAATAATATTAATTAAAAAGCTTTATATAAATGAAATAATAATGTTATATGTATACCAATATATATTAATAAATAATATAAATATATAATTTTTCAAAATTATATCCCATTAGAAATGAAGCCAAAAAAAATAAAAAATAATAAAGGAAAACAATAAATCAAGAAATAAAAGAATCATAAGTACTAAATAAAATCAAATAAAAAAAAAAATGTAATTAAATGATTAAAAAATTAAAAATGAAAATAATAAGAATTATGAATTATGAATATTTCTAATAATAATAGGAATATATATATATATATATATATATATATATATATATATATATAATATAATGTTAAAAAAAAGAAAAGGAAGAAGGGAAAAACTATTATTTTATTAATATTTATATTTTTCTATATAGTATGGGAATAATAATAAGCATATAAATTAGGAATTTTTAAGAAAAGGGAAAAAATATTTATATCGAAAAACGGAACATACAAAGAAAGGAATAAGGGAAAAAAATTAAAAATGAAGATCCTTAAGAAGAAATGGTAGGGTTCCAACAACTATTAATTTTCCATTCATTGTTCTTATTCAGAGTTCTTGGCCTTCTCTCAATATCGATGGCCTCCCTAAACTTCCAATGATGGAAATGATCAATCATTTCCATGACCTGGGTCTTTTCAATACGTATGTGGTGTTTCATTTTCTCAATATGTTCTGTCAATGCTGAGGAATGAGTCCTACCATGTTTGATGTCAGTTGCATACTCATGAATCCTTTGATTTATGGAGCCGATAGTTTCTCCAATGTAGGGGGTCCCATAGGAACATGGGATTACATAAACACCTTTCATATTTTTAGGGTCCATCGGGTCTTTGAAGAATCTTAGGGAGCTACGAATGGTGTTTAGGGGCCTCAAGGTGGAAGGTATTTTGTGCTTCTTAAGGATCTGAGCAATATTGTTTGTTGTCCCTTGGATAAAGGGAAGATGTACCCAGCAAATAAAATCTTTGGGCTCTTTCCTTATCCTTGGACCTTTAGTCGTTTGTAGGAAAGCCTTGAGACCTTGGTGCTTATTGTATCCATTATTTTCAAATACTTTAAGTAGATGGATTTTCTCACTATCAAGGTGACTTTTATTAGAAACTCTTAAAGCACGAGTAGCGGATGTGTTTAGAACTCCCATATTTTGAGCAAGATAATGATGGGACTTGGCATGAAGATATTTCTCAGTGTGATTCTTCTTACGAAATACTTGGTGGGAGAAATAACTATCGTCCTTCTTAGAGATAATAGCGTCAAGGAAAGGCAGGCTACCATTGACTTCATGTTCCATTTTATAAACTTGATGGAGTTAGATTGATTGTTTAGATGCTGAAAAAATAGAGATTCTAACTTCTCCTGCCCATAAGGCCAAATGATGAAGGTATCATCCACAAACCTCTTCCAAATATTAGGTTTGAATTGAGATCAGGCCAATGCCTTAGATTCAAATTCCTCCATGAACAAGCTAGCCACGACCGAGAGTGGAGAACCCATGGAAACTCCACATGTTTATTCATAGAATTCACCTTCAAAGCTGAAAAAGATTGAGGTAAGGCAAATTTTAACCAACTTGGTTGTATCTAGATCCATAATTTGATTGATAACTTTTATAGCCTCATTGATAGGGATATTAATGTAAAGGGAAACCATGTCAAAACTAACAATAATATATTGGGGATCAAGCTTAATACAGTTTAACTCATTGAAAAAAGAGGAAGAGTCTTTAACAAAGGAATCTGTAAGGCCAACAAGGGGCTTGAGATTTTGAGATAAATACTTCGCTAGAAGATAAGTTGACCCATATATTGTATTCATTATATTATATATATAAACAGGTGAAAAACCATTGTGTTGAATTTTGTATCAATAGACGGTTTCCATAATTAATATTTTAGCCTATGAAATATAATTAATTTAAGACATGCTCTTCATGTCGGTTTCAAAAGAAAATTTCGAATTTTAAAAAGTTGAATTTTTGGTTCAAATGACAAGTCGACCCTCCAAAAGATGAAGTCAGCCCCAGTGAAGAGACATGTCCATTCGGGATCTTGGAATGCCTATCTATAGGCCATTCACTCTCCTCATTAGAGTAATATTTCTAATCAACTCTGAGGCGGAATTCATATCTGAGGTTGAGAAAAGAAGTCAAATATGAGGCAAAAAGAAAAGGTCAAATTTGAGCCTAAGTATTGGACGAATTTGAGGCAACGGAAGGACAAATTGAAAATAGAGTTTTTGGGCATATAGAGTAACAAGATTGAGATTCTTTTGCGCTATAGGAGGCCAAATTCCAGTTCTAGCAGATCAGATCATGCCAAGGATATTGGGAATATTTGTGACTTGTCATGAGGGTTGGTTGACTAGGTTTTATCAAGGCTACACTTTTGGTCAGTTTGAATTTCTATTTGACAAGAATAATTAGATGTATTTCTATTGAACTAAACAATTTATCTAAGGAAAGGATTGTTGGGTTTCCCCCGTGTGGGTTTTCCCAAGGTAAATGCTTGTGTCTTTTGTTTAGCTATCTCTTTATGATTTTATTGTTCCACTGTTGAAGATCTTTTATGTAATTTATTAATGACAAATGTGAATACAAGTGAACTTAAATGAATATAATTAGAAGTAATTATCAGTTAAGAAGACTATGAAAACTTAACATGGTATAAGAGGGAGGTTGAACATTGAGTAATTATCTATATATCAAATTCCTCTAGTTTAGCCATTTCATTCCATAGTTTTCTTTCTAGTTGGTGGATGATAGCTTGTTATGTTTTTAGCTCAACCAAGTTGTGTAGTGGACTTAAGGTTGGTGTCTCCTATTGCAGAGATCTTGTAGAAGGATTTCAATTAAGAACTAAATTTTAAAAGAGACCAAAATGGTGAAGTTGTTTAGAAATGAGAATCTTGAGGATATAATATCGATTGATATTATGGGTACATGACAACAATAATGCAAATAATTGCATACAATAATGTGTGTGTACTGTAAAGTACACATATGTTACATTCTTCATTATATTATTTATTTATCGAGGTACAAAATTTTTGTAGAGTGATTCAAAATTTTGACTAGTTCCCTAATTTTTACAATAATATATTATTATATATATTATTTATTTATATATTATATATTATAATATAATATTATTATATATATATATATATATCTATATATTATATATATATTCTATATCTATATCATATCTATCTCTATATCTATACTATCTTTATCTATATTGTATTCTATATATATATTATATATATATTTATATTATATTCTATATTATATATTATATATATATTTATGTATATATATATTATAAATATATTTGTGTGGATGATCAATTGGGACCAAGTCTTTTATGAATTATGTATAAATTATAAGATAAGAAAAAATAAGTGAAATGTTTAAATTACAAATATGATACATAATCTAAATCCACTAGGAGCTAAGACTCTAAGTTTCATGAAATGTGATGTACTATAATAGTCTCTGGTTGTTTTGAAATGGTCATAATTGTTCCCAATTTAACTATAAGGAAAAATAGATAAATTAAGCATGATCAAGACTAAGATCAAGTGCAAATCCTTCAAATTAATCTATGCATAAATCAAATAGTAAAATGTATACATATATTAGGGGTGCAAAGAGGAGGGCGATATTACTAAATCCTGAAGGAAACAATGTGAATAATTTTTTTGGGGGTTTTGGACGAAAATCCAACAACCGGGAAAAAAATGTATGGACTCTTCTTGGGGATAAAACTAGCTCAAAATCGTGGTGTCCAAGACATTATCATTTTGGGTGACCCTTTCCTAATTATTCGATACTGAAGTGACACTCCTCCAAAAGATAACATGTTAAGCCTTTTGTTTCATCAAAGACAAATATCCTCCTCCCCTTCTCCACTTCTTACTTCTTCCATATCCTCAGAAATATTAATTATGAGGCGATCTTCTCGCCAACAAGGCTTACAACGCATATTTCATTAAAATTGGAAAAAATATATTTTACAAGAACATTACTAGAATTGAGTTTTATGAGTGCTTTAGCCCACGAGGCTTTGGATTGACAATGAATGGGTGCATTTTTAAGGCACTCCTTGCGATAGGTCACCACCTCAAATCCCCTTGTGGATCTAGCCTACAAAAAAAAGAGTTTTGCGGGTACTTTGAAATTCTAGACCCACTATTTAATTCCAAATTTAATGTAATATGTGTTTTACCTTCTAGGTGAAGATCAGACAAAAATCAATGGACTAAGTGGTTATATTTATTATCACCCAAAAAATGATCATCTAACCATTTCTTACTAGGTTGACCAAAATAAACCATGTAGGATTAGTTTTACTATAGTAAAGCCCATTTTCACCATAGGAAATAATTTAGTAAACCATTTTTCTAAATTATTTCTCATTAAAATCCAAAAAAACCCATTAGAATAACTAAATAAATCATTATTTATTTAATATTCTCTAGAAATAATTGTTAAATAATTATTTGATAATTATTTCTTATCACTTTTGACTTAATCACCTTGGAATAATTAAATAAATCACTATTTATTTATTATTCGTTATTTATTCCATATTTCCTTTTTTAGATAATTGTTAAACCATTATTTAATAATTATATCAAATTCATATTTTTCCTTAATTCTCTCTTTTTTTTTTTAAGTCGTATATCTCTTCCCAATGCACATGCTTAGTAGAGCCCAATGAGGTTTGAACACAGGCCACGTTACTATCGAAACCCGTTCTCAACTAGTTGTGCTATTGGGACTTAACCTATTTTCCTTAATTCTCACAAAGTGATTAATAAATCATTTTTATTTGTTAATTACTTCAACCACTTTCTAAATAAAGGTATTTGACCATTTTGAATATATTTTTGCTCTCAAAAAATATAATAAAGTATTCTCAACGACTATATTTTGATTTAGTCAAATAGTATTTTATTATTTTCTAATTCCTAATTTGGCTCAATGATTTGTTATAAATAGAGGGTTTTCTATTCATTCTTCATCATGACCATTTTCATCATCAACATTATCATCTCAGAGAATTTGAGCTCCCACTTGAGTTCAAGCGACATTTTGTTTTTCCTGTCCATAGCAAATTGAGAGAGAGAAGCATGTTGTTGAAGCACAAGGAAAATAAAAGGGCCCATCCCACGAAGGGGGAACTACAGACCCATGTTTTAATTTCTCCTCATCGGGTGTATTAATTAATAAAATTATGTTTTGATTAAGTCCTCCAATGGGTTATTGCACTTTTATTTTATGTTGTTATATGTTTCTATTTGCAAGATCTATTGTGTTTTAGGGTTTTTTTTTTCATTTTTTATTGCATATCTAAAGCATAGAAGAAGCCATATTCTATTGTTTGGATTGTAAGTCACCTATAACTTAAGTAAGGGATTTGATACATTTCTCCAAGAAAATTACACTAACAAATGGCGACCCTGTTGGGGATTTAGCTACTTAGTTGTCAAACAAATGGAACTCCACTGTTGTAATAATTCAGAACCTTGGTGACTATTGTTTCAGCTAACTTTAGTGTTTCTCTAGATTTTTTATTCATCTCAGTTTCTATTTTTAGATCTCTTTGATTTTCTGGAAAAAAATTCTGCCTCTGTTGGGGTTTCACATCTTTCCACAGGTCACAGGTACCAGTCGAGTAGGAGACGACACAATCTGGATCAGATTTGTTGAGTGAGAGAAGTGGGAACATAGTACACTTTTTGGCCCTTTTTCTGTGAACAACACACTTTTCATCGCAAAAAATGTGCCTAATTCACTTTCGAGGTCAGTTTTTGCACTCTGTCATTTTTTAGAAAAAAATTCCAGTTTTCCCAGATTTTGCCATCACTGTTGTGTATGTGTTTGGAAGGTTTTTTTTTTATTTCTTTAGTCAAATCTAGGTTTGGATCCACGTAGTAGTTTTAAAATGAGGAAGGAAAATCCCCCTAGGGTTTAGATACACCTCAATCATTTAGGAAGAGAATTGTTGAGTTGAGGAGTTTAGTGTGCAACATTTTCAGCCACTATTTTTTAGTGTTTTGTCCACTATTTTGCAGTCATTTTAGATGGGTTTTCCAAACACTTTATTCCCTTTAGAATCTTGTGTTTCCTTTCCCCCTCAATATCCCCTTGTTTACCCTTGATTTTGTAGCTTCTTGTTTGTATTCTTCCATAATTTTCACCTCTGTTTTTTTACTAGTTTTTTGCACCATTTTTAGCATATTTTTTCCTTTAGATCCTAGTCCCTTAGACATTAGATACTTTTTCCATTTTTGTGTCCTTGAGTTGCTTTTTTCCCCTATTTTTTCTTACTTCTTGATTTCCTTCTTGGGTGGGGGGTTGTGTGCTTCAGTTTGTTGTTTATTTTATTGGTCATTTTCAGTACTATTTACAGTTTACTCACTTTTTTCAGCAGCATTGGCATCATCAAAACACGCTTAATTAAATCATCCACTAGACACATTTTTCACACACACACACACCCTAAGAGAACGTGATCTTGGTTATCACCACCAAGCCAAGACTTGAAACACTCCACATTAATAACTTAACTCACATAGATTAAGCCCAATTGGACACCAGTGCAAAAACAATCTTTGTAGTTAGGTGTAGTATCAATGGGATAGGATTCTAATAACTCTCATTGATTGCTTATATTGAGACATATAAAGTTGACATATTATGGAGCTTAAAATCCTTCACCATCCTATAGTCCAAAATCAGAGCACATCAAAAACCCGATTCAAAGGGGGTTAGGCTAGATCACTATGTGAGCAGTTCTCCTCAAGGCTACCCAATTCATGGTAGAGAATTGTGTGTCATGGTTGATCACCAAGAAGCTCAAGACTCGATCGCCCCCATGGGACGAAGGTAACATTAGTGGCCAATCTTAGGAAGACACCTTATAGTACTGGTTGTGGGCAAGCAGTCAGTCCTCTACCCTACCTTTCTCTAGACAGCTCTACTTGTAGGGATTAGATTATGTCATGTAAGAAGTCTCATGGAAGGCCATCTGAAACAATAGAATTAGAACTTATTTGAGGATTTAGATCACCTTTAGGTTAGAGGTCGTTTTTTCTTTGGTAGGATGTTTTTGCTTGAATTATAGTAGCATATCATTATGCTTAGTTTATACTTGGAACCTGTTGATGGTGTTGGAAATCTAACAACCAAGGGGTCTCCCTGATGTGAAATCCAAATTAGACCTCACACTCTTTGGAGTATGATCCCCATCTGGAATATCAGCCTGGTTTTTATGTATCTTAAAGATATGCCTTGACTCTAATTGTCAGCAAGGAGAGGAGTGTAAATGCGCCTTTGAAAAGAAAGGGGGGTGTGCTTAGTGAATGTTCAATTGCATGTGTGTCAAATTTATTTCACTGTGGAGGGGAGGAGAAGTGAGTCTCTAAGAGAGAGGTAGTAGTACCACCCTAGTAGAGACACACATGAACAGGAAGGGTTTGTACAACATCAAGCAGAGTAGTCCAAAAAGATGTGATGGTCATTGAAACCAATATAATGGGGAAGATGTTGAAAATGCAACAAGAAATTCCTAATTTAATTTTTTCCTTGAATTCCATTGGGAATACAAATTTAATTCCACATCTCATGACAACTTGTCATAGTTAACTAAGTTAATTTGACTTAGCTTCCTTAGTTATTTTGAGATGAGGGTCTAACTAGAGTCATGTAGAGTGTCTCCTACATTTAGGAGCACTAGTTGAGTTTATTTTTAGTTGTAATTAATTAATTTGTTCTAACTGAGTTAAAGTCGGTTAAAATAGTTCCAACTGATGGAGGAATTAGTGGGAGGTCTAATAGTGGGGTGTTTCCTGCGGTTCAGTGGGGTGTTTCCTACAGTCGAGTGTGGTGATGCCTAAAGTACAGTGGGATGTTGCCTGAAGTGAAATGTGGTGTTGCCTGCAGTACAATGTGGTGCTTCTTGAAGTGCAGTGTGGTGTTTCCTATAGTGATCAACCAGTAAACGAAACATTCACTCGTAATTAACTCATGCATATCAGATCAGAGAAAGATCCAGTTGAGATTGGAGTTTAGGGATAGTGTACTATCGATTGTCAAATCATCTAAATTAAATTGATGGTGCATGCCATCAGAAAAAGGACTTTGAGGATTGCACCATTGAAATTTTTGAATTAACTAGGGGATTATTCCTTGAGGAACATGGCAAGGAAATAGGGACTTGGGAAAGCAAGAATTTGGCTAAGTATTGTCTTGAGCTTATCTAGGAAGTAATGAGATAGATAGAGATAGTGCAGAGGTTGCTCGGGCTTGAGAAAAGCATTGTAATATTCTCATATTTTCTTATTAATGCCATGTACAGATGGCAGGGGTTTTTATTTGTCGATTCCCCCATAAAATCATTGTGTTATGTGTGATTGAATTCTTTCTCTTATATTCTTTGTGATTTCATCGATCATTTATTATTTCCACTAATGAGTAGAGTAGATTCAAGTCAATTATTTTAGCATATTACAATTTGTAGTTGGAATCTATAAGGAATTTCTACATGGTATCGGAGTTGAAATCATTGTAGAAGAGGAGAATACGATTTTTTTCTTCTGTAGAAGAAATCGAATCTGCAGTATCATACTTCAGAGCCAGCAATATGTCGTTCTATGGATTGAGAACTGAATATGCCCTTGAGGGTAGTTTGAACTATATTGTTTGGAAGGACAGGACATAGGTAGTGTTGGAAGACAACGAGCTTAAGTAATTCATAGGCAAATATATTCCTAAGCCTCTAGCAACTGATGTTCAGAATCTGGCAGAATAGAGAAAGTGTGTGGCAAAGGCGAGAAGGGTTCGAGATCATATTGTCTCGAACCTCCATAGTGAGGAGACTCCATATGTGATATGGAGGGCCTTGATAGACATGTTTAAAAATAACAGTTACCACAGGAAGCTGGAACTAAAGGACAAGTTCAGACGGATCAAGATGGAGAAGGGCGACACAACAACGAAATAATTGACTAAGTTCACCCAATGTAGGGATGATCTTGGAATTGTCATTGTTACATTTTCTGAATACATTATGGTGAACCTAGCACTTCTAGGCCTTCGCAAGAGTTGGAACAACTACCATGACTCAGTTAATGGGAGGGAGAAGCTACCAGAGTGGGAGCGATTTTGGTCTGACTTGGTACAAGAAGAGATTCGTTGAAACACCATAGATGGATCCTCATCGAAGCATGATGATGAGGAGAGTTGTGCCTTAGCTGGAAAGGAGAAGAAACGGAATGAGAAGTCATGCCCTTCCAAATTAGATTCTAGTTAGGGCGACAAGAAGAAGGATATGTTGAATATTAAATGTTTTCACTATCACGAGTTGGGACACTATGCCACGAAGTTTCCATATAATAAGGCGGTAAAAAGACCTCAGGAGGAGTGGAAGGCGAAGCTATTGATTCATATTTCGAGCTGGATTTCACCCTCATCTCTTGCATGGTGACATCGGTGATGGGTAGTGTGTGGTACTTGGATAGTGGAGCCTCATTCCATATGACCAAAAACAAAGACTTCTTCAATGACTTGGAGGAGAAGGACCTCCAGATGCACATCGAGATGGGAGATGATGGGAGGTATAGTGCAACCGACATCAGTATTGTTACCTTTTAGAGGGATCCTGGTTCTCCTCTCACATTAAAATATATCATGTATGTTCCAGGTTTGAAGAAGAATTTGGTTTCAGTTTCCATGTTGGAGGACCGTGGCTACGATGTGATATTTAACAAAGGAAAGGCTTTCCTTCATCACATAACCTCAAGACAAGTGAAGCAAATCCAGGTTCAGGTGAAGAACCTATACAAATTGGATGTAGAAGATTGTGTTGCTTTCAGCACAAAATCAGAGAAGGTGAATAGATGATACATCAGTGAGCTGTGGCATAGAATATTGGGTCACTTGCACCATAGAGCTTTGAAGATCATGAAAAAAAATTATACAATAATTCCCAAGGGTACTCTAGATTAGAGAGACACATGCAAAGGGTGTAAATTGGGGAAGTACACCAAAGCTTCCTTTCATGATAAAGACAGTCGAGCGCAAGAAATCCTTGATAGAGTTCACTCAAATGTGCGTGGACTGTTCTCAATAGCCTCCACGGCCAAACAAATGTATTATGTAATATTTTTTTATGACTTTTCTCATAAGTGCTGGATTTTATTCATGCAAAAGAAAGATCATATGTTCGTTGAATTTTGTGAATTTAAAGCACTTGTCGAGAAAGATACTGGGATCAAAGTTAAATCTCTCAGAAGCGATAATGGTGGAGAATATGCGTCGAATGTATTCAAGAAATTTTGTGCATTAGAAGGCATTCGACGGGAGGTAATAGCACCTCTTAACCCACAATATAATGGGGTGGATGAAAGGAAAAATAGAAGTGTTGTGGGAGCTTCATGGGAGATGTTACATTATCATAGCCTACCATTTCACTTGTGGGCTAAAGCATGCAACACAGTTGTTTATTTGTAGAACAGAAGTCCTCATCGAATTCTTAGGATGAGTACACTAGAAGAAGATTTTTCAGGTAAGAAACCAAATGTGGCACACTTCAAGATCTTTGGTTCATCAGTCTACTTTCATGTTACCAGGGATGCACGGAAAAATCTAGAGCCAACAATTGAGTTGGGCATATTTTTGGGGTACACTAATACAACTCACAACTATTGGGTGTACCTATCATCTAACAGGATGATAGTGGTTCATAGAGATGTGAATTTCAATGAAGAGAAGGCCATGAGATGTTCCCTTAAGAGGGGGTTTCATTTACATGCAAATGATGAGATTCTATCTCCAAAGGAGGAACCTCAGGATGATGTGGAGTAGCCACATGCAGAGGAGCAGAGAGTGGAAGCACCCACTCATGAAAATAATTTTAAAGATGGAAGGAAGCACACCAGATAGGCCAATATATTGATGCATGATTCTATAGAGAATGTGGGAGCACCCACATCACAACACAGATAGAGGAGGTCACCAGATAGGTACAGTGACTACATGGCTCTAATGAATGAGAGTGTAGATATTGAGCCATCCTCATTCGAGGAAGTAGTGCAAAAACCAATATGGGTTGATGCCATGGTTGAGGAGTATGATTCCATTATCAGAAACAGTGTTTGGGAAGTGATCCCAAGACCAGAAAACAAGTTATTGGTGAGTTCCATATGGATTTACAAAGTAAAGAAAGTAGTAGATGGGAGTGTGGAGAAACACAAGGTTAGATTTGTGGCTGAAGGGTTCTCTCAGGTGGAGGGAATTGATTACGAGGAGACCTTTTCTCCAATATCAATGCACTCTTCAATCATATATATTATAGCACTTTCTGCACAGATGGAATGGAAGATACATCAAATGGATGTGAACATAGCATTCCTCAACTGTATGATTGAGGAAGAGGTGTATATTTAGCAGCCATAAGGATTTGACATCTTCAATAGATATGTGCATGTGTGTAGACTCAAGAGTGTTGTATGGACTAAAAAAAACACAACATGCTTAGTACACCAAGATTGACAGCTATTTCACTGGGTTGGGATTCACCAAAGTTGAAGCGGATGTGAACCTTTACCATATTGTGGTTGAAGGTAAATTGTTGATTATAGTATTATATATCAATAATTTTATTCTAACGGGTGATGAGAATTTGATAAAATCTTGCAAAGAGGATCTTGCAACAAAATTTGAGATCAAGGACTTTGGGCTCATGCATTAATTTCTTGGTATGGAAGTATGGCAAGGAGATGTGGAACTATTTATCTCTCATGGAAAGTATGCCAAAGAGATATTGAAGAAGTTCCACATGGAGACTCCTCTAGCAGGTAATTGGAGGAAGGAAAATGTTATTTTGGGTGAAGTAGTGGAGGCTACTATTTATAGACACGTGTGGGTTCACTTATGTATTTGGTGAACACACGATCGAACATGTGTTTTGTAGTTAACCAGCTTAGTCAAGCAATGGTTAAGCCAGCCAAAATCTGTTGGAAGGCAGCTAAACATGTGTTGAGATACCTTAGAGACACCACTTAGTTTGGTCTTTGATACAAACAGACAGAGGGAGTGAAGCTTCAAGACTTCATAGCTGTATATTAGGCAGGGAGCCCATCCGACATGAAGAGCACATCAGGGGAAATCTTCAATATTGGGTCAGGAGCAGTTTCTTAGTACAATAGGAATCAGAGATCAATTGCACTCAGTTCAATAGAAGTCGAGTACATGGATGCTAGTCAAGAAGCATGTGAGGCTATATGGATGAGGAAGATCCTTGTTGGGTTATTTGGTCAGCAGATGGATCCTACAATTATTTATTGTGACAACCAGAGTTGTATAAAACTCTCTGATAATACATTTTTGCATGACTGGTCCAAGCATATCAACATATGGTATCACCATCTATGAGATTGTGTGCAGAGAAGAATCATGTTGTTGGCGTAAATTCCTGTAGAGGAACAGGATGCAGATATTTTGACAAAGGAATTGTCAAGATGAAAATTTGAGCTTCACAAAGGCAGGATTAGGGTAGCAGATAATCCCTTTCTTATTGAGAGGGAGTATTGAAAATGCAACAGTAAAATCCTAATTTAATGTAGTTGAGTTAATTCGAGTTGAGGGTCTAACTAGAGTCATGTAGAGTATCTCCTAAATTAGGAACACTAGTTGAGTTTATTTTGAGTTGTAATTAATTAATGCAGTCTAACCAATTTAAAATCAGTTAAACTAGTTCCAACTAATGGAGGAATTAGCGGGAGGTCTAGTAGTGGGGTGTTTCTTGCAGTCCAGTGGTGTTCTTCCTGTAGTCCAGTGTGGTGTTGCCTAAAGTGCGGTGTGGTGCTACCTGCAGTGTAGTGTGGTGCTGCCTAAAGTGTAGTGCGGTGTTTCCTGTAGTAATCAACCAGTAAACTGAATATTCACTCATAATTAACTCATGCGTATCAGATCAGAGAAAGATGCAATTGAGACTGGAGTTTAGTGACAGTGTACTATCAATTGTAAATTCATCTAAATTAAACTAATGGTGCATGCAATTAGAAAAAGGCCTGTGAGGGTTGTGCAATTCATAATTTAGGAATTTCCCAATTAAATAGGGGCTAATTCCTTGAGGAATAGGGAAAGGAAATAGGGACTTGGGCAAGAAATAATTTGGTTGAGTATTGGCTTGAGCTTGTCTAGGAAGCATGAGATAGATAGAGATAGTGTAGAGGTTGCTCGGGCTTGAGCAAAGCATTGTAATATTCTCATATTTTCAGATTAATTCCATATACAGATAGCAGGGGTTTTCGCTGTGGATTTCCCCAAAAAATCATTTTTTTATGTGTGTTTGAATTATTTCTCTTATATGCTTCGTGATTTCATCGATCGTTTATTGTTTCCACTAATGAATAGATTTGATTAGAGTCAATAATTTTAGCATATTACAATTTGTAGTTTGAATCTACAAGAAATGTCTACGAAAGATATGTCTAATATCCAATGGAATAGTCCATGAGGATACAACAATGATAATATAAATTACAGCACATTCTCAATATGATAAGTACCAAAATAACCGAAATAGTTCAACTACTTTAGCACAGAAAGCAAACATGAATTACAAGCATTCACACAATAGTCTTACAAATATCCATAGTCCATGCATGAAGAATGTGTTTTCCCATAGGGCTTATCATATTAATTAAAATTTCCGAGACACATGTATGCAATGAACACCACTAGCTCCAATAGTGGAGTGTTGGAGCCACTCCTTTCTCCTCAAAAGAACTAGATTATCTCTTAAATGCCTTGCGGAAGGAGCCAAGGTGAAAATTCCTTTGCTCATACAATGAGGGTATATATATAACCAAGGGGTGATGGTTCACCCTCCTTGTGACTCTTTGACTACCCTCATGATTGTTTGACTTCCTATGACTATTCATATTCCATGTGTGTCCTTTGGACTTCCACTTTACAATACACTTTGAATAGGTAATTACATAATCCACAATAATGATGTGGCATATGATGACTTGTGATAGGATATGCCATGACACTGGTGACATGGACTACATGATGATGTGACAGTGCCAAGTTGTCCTTCCTGTTGCTTCCTTTTCTATATCTTATTGAACAAATGGCACATGCTCTTCTTCTTTTGCCTCCTTATGACTTGAAGATGAGGAGTCTTCCATGTGATCATATTCTTCATCTTCTGTTAGAGTTCAATGTTCCTTCATCTTCTCGCTTGTTGATCATCTTATCTCTTCAACTCCATATGTGTCTTATAACATGTTCTCATTCTCCATATCCTTCTTCATCATATTTCCATAGCATGATAGAGTTCATGTATATGAAATTCACTCATGACAAGACAACATCATTCCGATAAACTTCTAGTCTAAGATGGTGCACATTGATCCACTAACTGAGTTGGAACCAGGTGACAGGATGGGAAAGAGGCTTAGTAACGACACAATTGTGCAGCTCAAACAGTCAGGGGTGAAGCTTGAGCCTTGAGACTGTGCAATGTGTAGTTCAGGCTAGGTTGAGGATGAAAAAGGCACAGTCTGTGAGCTCAGGATGACAGGCTGATGGGATAGGCACTAGATCAGCCTATTGCACAGTTCTAGAGGACATATGATTCCAGGTGACTCTGCAATTACATAATTTAAGAGCTTAGGGATGAGGCTTGAGCCTTAAAACTACACAGTGCACAGTTTAAGTTGGATTAAGGGAGAAAACTGCATAGTTTTGGGAGCTAGGGAGGCATGCTAAGGGGATGGACACTGAGTGAACACACTACATAGTTTTTGGATACAAGGGAGGTTGGGCCACTTTCAAATTGTGCAGATTAGGAGCTTAAGGGATGAGCTTGAGTCTAGATATTGCAACTGCATAGTTGAGGCCAGGTTGGGAGGATGAATTGAATAATTCTGGGAGAAGGTCGGGCTTGAACATTGAAGTTGCGTAATGTGCAATTCTGGTCTTGAGCACTGAGGTTGTGAAATGTGTAGTTCTGGGCTTTAGAAATGGAGTTGCAAAATGTGTAGTTATGGGATTTAGCACTAAAGTTGCAAAATATGCAGTTCTGGAGGGCTGGATGAGGCTGGGTTATCGGGAAGTTTTTGAAATTTGGCGAAGTGTGGGACCGAAGAGACTACTGTGAACAATGATATGACTTGAATCTAATCACACACTTGAGACACTTTTACAACACAACAAAATAGATCATCTGGAACACGTTATCAACATATTTCCCTCAATGCAACAACTTTACGACAAGTGTGACACTAAAGGCACACTTTACAATGATTCTGACGACACTTGTGTGACAATGATTTAAACTTTGGGAATCAATGTGATTGATGTTTAAATGGTTAGACCAATGCATTCACACAAATATAACCCCTTGAAACTAGCAGAATGAGCATGCATACAGTGTGCGACAGCTAACATGCGAAAAGACGTCAATTTCTAAAGTGCGAATGACTCTTCAGATATGTGAATGACAGTGAAAGTAACACATGGAAAAGAAAAGATAAATGAAAATGACACTAATTAGAGTGAAGGAAATTGAAAGCGACAACCGAAAACATGAAAACGACATTCACAAAAATTGTAACAACCCTGGTGAAAATTTCATGTAATAAAAGTTAATAAAGGAAAAATAAGACCACAGTTAAGGGACACATATTCCAAGTTGAATGATTGGGCAAGAAATCCTAGTGGGCATCACTGGATGTGTTTATGGCTATAGGAAATTGGCAAAGGAATTAAAAAAGGAAAAAAGGCAGTTTTGGCACATTTATTTATTAAAGGAATATAGGAGAAAAGGGAGGTGAAAGGTCATAGGTTGCATGTGAGGAGGAAAATAAAGAAAAATAATGGAAATTAAAGAAAATAGAGGCCTCATTTAATAACATGCTTCTAAGGATTAGTTGGCAGGCTTGGTTAGTTTATTTTGGGTCTCTCTCATTATTCTTTTTCTCTCCCTCACTCTTGGACACTTGTAATTTTCTTGGAGCACTCTAGCTTTAGAGCAAGGAAGGAAAAGCAAGCAAAGGGAAGGAAGGAAAGAAAGGAGAAAGCAAGGAAGAACAAGATCAAGGGATTTAGCAGGAATACTTGCAGGTAACATGTTGCATGTGTGATTTCATAGTTGATATTGGCACACATGGCTTTGCATGTTGATGTATGGTTCCTTTGTTGTCGGTGGCATGGTTTTTTCGGGTTATGATAGTGGTTTTAAACCTAGACTTGCCTTTTTTCGGATGTCATGGTGTGTTGGGATGTTGATCTTGATTTTGAGCTTTGGAATTTTCAAATGGATTTTGGAATCCGGGACATAGGTGGTCTCAAGGTTCATTCCCAAAGGCCTAGGAATCCCTTAACTAGTTTTGGCGGGATACACAGTAAAGCATGAGGGATGTGTCTCGGTTTAGGGCCTAGTGATCTGGGATTGGATTGCGGTAAAGCTTGAGATACAGGGAGACAGAAAATTCCTCAAGGATAGTGATGGATTCCAGATGACATTCCAAGTTTGGTTCAGTTTTGTGATCAGAGCACCAGTTTTGGTGTGATCACGGTTTGGTGAGGGTGGAAGTGGTTTAACCTTTGGATTACCTTAGTTGTTTTTGGATTGGTTTATCCATGAGGCCCCACATTCATGTTTGGAATATGGCACGGGGGTGACTGGCTGTAAGAAATATTTGGGTCAGCCATGTCTACAGTCAGGTGGTACGTGGAAGTCCCGAACCTGGTCAGATTTGCCTATGTTTAATAAAAGTTAAGTTCTCTTACTTTTATACTTGTTAATATGTGGATTTAATGGTTGGTATCTCACTGTTATTTCCATGGTTTTATGTGGTTATAAGCATGGTTAATTGACTGGTTCATGTCATGGTTATTTCATGTATTTACTTGTAATTTTTAAAATAATGGATGCAAGACCTATTTGATGTCATAACAGTTCAAAGGAGAAGTTGGTGATCCTTATTGTCATGTCTCATAAGATTTTTCAGTCATTCATGCTATGTCTTGTATCCTAGACCTATAGATTGCATTGATGCCAAGTGTTTGACAGAATTTCAGTCCTGGTTGGGGAAGTTCAGGCCTAGTCCTAGAGTTATTTTTTTGTTTATTAGTCTTTTCATCATGTGTTTAAAGGATTCTGAAAGTTACAGCAAGTTCTGGGCAGTGGCTGGAATTCTGGGCTTGAAAAGTGCGTTAAATCCCGTGAACTCTAGCACAGGTCCATCAAAAATAGTCCCTGCACGTAGGCATGTAGGCTTGTGGGAGCATTCATAGCTCTCTAAACACTGGCATGCTCATAGCATGGGAGCTTCCAGAGGTTTAATATCCTACAAACTAAATGGGACTCGGGGGCATGATACTTGTGTGGTTGGGATGGCTCCCGGGAGTGTTGTTGCTGATGTGGAAGGTATGTTTGATGGGTTTCCATCGATTCCACTTCCTTAAGGATACCAAGGAGGTTGGATCATATCATAGTAGCCTCTCATCACATGTTTACCCCTGTTGGTCGATTACTTTTGTCGTTATGGGAGGAGGGTTACTTGGGTAGATATGGGAGAAGGTACGTGAAGACGACAATTTGCAAAACTCACCTAAATGGAAGAACAAACACAACTAGAATGTGAGAAATTTTCATTGTTAGTGCACATTGACTGTCGACATGGATTGGACATCGCACAAGAATATTCTTGATGGAACATTTTATGCTTGTCCAAGATTGCGTAAAAGGATGCACTCACGAACTTGTTGCGGATTGAGCATGTGTGATCAAGCGACTTTGACACTTCTGATCCAAGAAAGGAGCTTAAAAGCATCAGTTGACCAAGAAGTGATTATGGAACGATCGATCACAAGATCCACAATAGGCTCCAAAATTTGAGTGTATGCAAAATTTGTCATAGTGACAACACTTGGCTACACACTGGTAGAACTCCAGTTTCTTTTCCTTGGTCAATTATTTTGTGAAGGTTCTAGTTCTTTAGGTAGTATTGATTCATCGTTTATAGTACCATGGCTTCCCCACTTACCATGTGCATAAACATAGTCCCCATCATTCCTTTACTCAATTAAACAAAAACAAAAGGTTAGTGATAACACAATGTTTTGAAATAGGATAGGGTAATGAATTTCGCGAGATTTAGATTTTCAGAGTATAGTTTTTCATCTTTGGTGTTGCTCCGCTGCCAGCAAGTCTAGACAGTACCCCAGCGGAGTCACTACAGGAACACAAATATTTCTCTACTGCCAACGAGCCTGGACAGTACCCTGGCGGAGTTGCTTGCTTCACCTCTCTACGCAAGAAGCCTTTCTCTTCTTTCACCTTTATTTATTTATTTAAAGAGGATTATGCATCGACACTTATTTATTTATGGGCGGAAGAGTGATCTCGACTTATTGAGAACATGAGAGGGTGCCCTTCAGAGAAGCATATATAAGACCTCTGATATTGGTTTGGTTGTTTAGATTTTTCCCCTTATCCTCCTCTACCTTATTGGATCATCTTGAAAATGCTGAAACATAAAATTGAGTGCAAGCATGGGATTTCCATAATAGACACGAGGATCATGGTTCAATACAAGGTTTTATTAATGCAAGGATTATATGTTTTAGCAGAATATCATTAACCAAAATATGTAACCAAGACAAGGAATAATTACAGAGAGTTATCCAAATTTTGCAGTGTTACAAAGTCCTTTTCTATTTTTCCACATTCCCTTTTGAGCCAACAAATAATCTTCATGCAATGTCTTATTAATGGAACAAAAGAGAAAGACACAACACAACAAGAAAGAAAAACCAAATCACAATAAAAAAAGACTAAAGCAAAACATGGTGCGAAACCAAAACCAGAAAACACAGGATAAACTACAGGAAACGAATGCAGGATGGATGTGTAGGTAAACTACAATGCAATTAGACCTACTCTTAACCTAACCAACCAAAAGGTTTGGGTCATGTATAATGGAATTTCCAATGAAGCCACCATAGTTGTTCCAGCCCTTCATCCACAAAGATACAAACAACTATAACAGATATAAAGTGATGTGCAACAAAAAAGATAAAAAAAATTGAATAACTTGCAGAAAACTTTGAAGGCCTTTCATGTGGGTAGAAAGATGCATCACAACCACTACTTTCATCAATTTCACATTCTATTTGAAGGAAATCATAATCAGACAAACCTTGGAAGCTTATGGCGGATGTGTCTCCATCTGCATCGAACTTCTTAGAAAGCGTGAGGAAATATCGAAAATTGTTATTTGTGATGGAGCTTGCCAAGTAAGAGTGTTCCAACCATTCCGTGGTTGGATCATAAAATTCATGATGATCCTCTTGAAAACCCTGAAATCTTTGAAAAGATGAATTTTAAATTAGAGGTAGGGGATTACGACGGGAATATTGTGAGGGAAAATAGATTTGATCATATTCTGCAATCATGTCGAGACAGCGAGGACCTGACATAACCATCAGCGAAGGTTGAAGTGCCTCAACTGCTTGAAAAAATTCGAATAGTGAGATATTGAACGATGAAGATCAAAATATTTAAAACAAATTTCATTGGATGTGCTAATGGAAACATGATAAGTTGAATTACAGTCATCAAAGACAGAATAATGATTAGATGGGTTGATTAAAGAATTAAATTCCCAGTTGTAATTAACAAAGATAAATCAATTTGAACAGTTCTAAGAATGCTCTAAACAATCGAATCAGCTTCCTCACAAGAAAAATGTGACAAACCATTTTCCTATAACTAGTGACAAACTGTACAAGCATCATAATAAAAATAATTTAAAAAGAATTTTAGCACAATAAAGACATGAGACAAGTCAGGATATAGTGAATGGAGAATACATTGATTCGTGTGATAACTTGAGCATTCATTATCACTCAAGAGGGTTTCAAGTGAGATGAAAGGAAAGATTTGAAATAAAACATTCGCAAGGAAAACCAAGAGTTGGCTATTAAGAAATGAATTTGATAGGAATGATCCCTTCGGCCAAAGATAGTCTCTGAAATGATCAACTTCACAATCCCATGACCCTATGAGAGATACACATCCCAAACCCAAGTTTGATGCAAGAGATTTGCATGAAGATGAATCAACTAAAGAATATTCTTGAATCTGATCAGAAGTAAAATCTTGAAAGTTTGAAAAGATATATCCGAAATACCAAATATCTTTCAAAAAGAAATTTACATCAAGTGAAACCATGAAAAGAGAATGATTGTGCGAAATAAACCAGATCTAACTTAGTTCGAGGGGCTTGCCATAGTTTTAAGATCCTGACATAACCATCAACAGAAGTTGAATTGCCTAGACTTCCTGACAAGTCCTGAAACTTTCAAGGATTATAAAATTGCATTTTGAAGACTGAACCAAATCATGCTTGGTGTGGGGATAGTTACTACCATTGGTTTTAATAAGACCACTTCTCATCGAATGGAAACCATCTTGGTCACTAGTTTGACCAGATTCTTCAACTTCAACAACCAGATTACTCAAGTCGAAATATTTTTTTAATCACAAATCCGGAGGTGAATGAATTGGACAAATTTTATGAGCAAGTTGATTTAAAGATTTTTCTTCATGAAAGAGAAGGAATGATGATGGATGGGAATAGAACTCAATGATTTTATAGTTTGCATCATGGGTAATCTCGCCAAGTTGTGCCAATTGCGAAGTTCACTGATTGATTGAATAACTTGAAGAGCATGGAGTATCTTCGTTGTGAGTGGGTGCATCGCAATGGGTAGAGCATAAAAGATAAAAGGTTGAAGTGGAAGTTTTGATGAGCACACCTTCTTATTACCGAATCAGATTTTAGACTAAAATCTTCATAAGAAACTGAAATATCAACTGATGCAATTGGGCATTTGTGATCGCATACATCAATTAAGTTATCATCATTATAATGATAGTTTCCCAAGGCTACAAATTGATTGAACGAAATAATTACATTTGATTCACTACCAAGATTATCATATTGAAAATCATCTAAGAATGGAAGTGCATAGTATTCACATAGAGGACTTTGGAAAATAGAAGAAGGATTGAAAGCATCTTCACCTTCCTGCTCCTCTTCTTGTGTAAAGTGACCTCCTTGTACTTGATCTCAATTTGAACTAGCAATGTGAAAATCAAGAGAGTGTGAAATACTATTTGGTGGAGTAGATTGATGGATCACAGTACAAAGTGTCATGGCATGTAGATGATAAAGGATCACAAACATGTAGATTAGATTGGAGGCTAGAGTTATGAAGGATAACATCATGTTGCAGAATGGGTAAGTTAGTCTTACCCATGGGCTTCATGAGCCATTTCTAGATTTACTCCACTGAATCTGTGTCATGAGAAACGAGAGAAGAATGAGAAGAGGGATTAGGAATTTTATTTTTGGATTTTTCAACTTTATTACCATTGTACAGAGGAACCTTTATCAAAACTGGAAAAGGAGGAGGACAAAGAAAAAAAACAATAAATTCCTCCTCTAAAATTAGAGGTGTCTCATGATTCACAAGAGTTGGGGAAGTAGGAAAATCAGGGGGTTCAAGTTCACCGTGTAAAGAGATAAGAACCAAGTGCTCAAAATCTTATTTCAAGAAATCCTGATTCATGTCTTGTTCATAAATTTCACAGCAAATGTGAAGGAATCGATCAGAAAAATCCTCAACTGATTCATCAGGCTTCATTCTTAAGAGATTGATTCTCTTACAAACATATCAGTAATTATAGCTATCAAAGGCTTAATGAATCTCCCCAAGGAAACAATGATGGGAATGGATGGAAGTGAGTGGAAAGGTATGGCACCATTAATTAACATGACTTTCAAGGGTGAGGAAGAAAAGCACACAATCAAACTCTTCGTCATTGATTTCGTAATATTCACAAAATTTAATAAAATCATAAATGTGCTTAGTTATGGATGTTCCATCGTCACCATTAAACTTTAACTGGGACAAGTCATAGAGAGGCTCATCGGAGATTGAAAATTGATAAATGGAAAAATTAGAGAAACACGTTGGGAGTAAGATTTGAGGATGAGTCATTTTAGATAAGAGGTTCAGACCAGATTCAACGGGCTCAGCTTGTCATCTGTCCCTCCTTCTACCACCATTGTTGATGGTGTTATAAATCTGTCAACCAAGGGGTCTCCCTGATGTGAAGTCCCAATTAGACCTCACACCATTTGGAGTATGATCCTCGTCTGGAATATCAGCCTAGTTTCCATATATCTTAAAGATATGCCTTCGCTCTAATTCTTAGCAAGAGAGAGGAGTACAAATGCGCCTTCAAAAATCATGGGGGTGTGCCTCGTGAGTGTTCAATTTCATGTGTGTCAAATTTCTTTCACTACATAGGGGAGGAGAAGTGAGCCTCGAAGAGAGAGGTAGTCGTACCACCCTAGTAGAGACACACATGAATAGGAAGGGTATGTACAACATCAAGTAGAATAGTCCACAGAGATGGGACGATCATTGAAACCAATATAAAGAGGAAGATTTGTCTAATATCCAGTAGAATAGTCCACAAGGATGCGACATCGATAATAGAAATTACAGCACATTCTCAATATGATAAGTACGAAAATAATCGAAATAGTTCAACTACTTTAGCACATATGAAAGCAAACATTAATTACAAACATTCACAGAATAGTCTTGCGAATATCCATAATAAATGCATGAAGAACATGTTGGCCCACAAGGATTCTCATATTAAGTAAAATTTCCAAGACACGTGTATACAACGAACACCACTATCTCCAATAGTGGAGCGTTGGAGCCACTCCTTGCTTTTCAAAAGAAGTAGCTTATCTCTCTAATGCCTTACGGGAGGAGCCAAGGTGAACATTTATTTTCTCATACAATGAGGGTGTATATATAACCAAGGGGTGATGCTTCACTCTCCTTGTAGCTCTTTGACCACCCTCTTGATTGTTTGAATTCCTACGACTTTTCAACTTACATGAATCTTCATATTCCATGTGTGTCCTTTGGACTTCCACTTTACAATAAATTTTTAATAGGTAATTACATAATCCACAATAATGATGTGGCATATGATGACTTATGACAGGACATGGCATGACATTGATGACATGGACTACATGATGATGTGACAATGTTAAGATGTCCTTCCTACTACTTCTTTCTCTCTGTATTTTTGAACATATGGAACATATTCTTCTTCTTCCTCCTCCTTATGACTTAAAGATGAAGATTCTTCCATGTGATCTTGATCTTAATATTCTGTTAGAGTTCGATGTTCCTTCATCTTCTCACATGCTGGTCAACTTATATCTTCAGCTCCATATGTTTCTTCTAGCATGTTCTCCTTCTCCATCTCATTCTTCATCATCTTTCCATAGAATTATAGAGTTGGTGTATCTGCAATTCACTCATGACAAGATGACATCAGCCCGATAAACCCCTCATCTAATATGTCGCACATTGATCCACTGACTGAGCCCAAACATGGTGACAGGTTAGGAAAGAGGCTCAGGAACTGTGCAATTGTGTAGCTCAAGAAGTCAGGGGTGAAGCTTGAGCCTTGAGACTATGCAATGAGTAGTTTAGGCTAGGCTGAGGAAGAATATTGCGCAGTCTGTAAGATTAGGATGAAAGGCTGAGGAGATAGGCACTAGATTAGCCTATTGCATAGTTCTAGAGAAAAAATGATCCCGGGTGACTACACAATTACGCAATTCAAGAGCTCAGGGCTGAGGCTTGAGCCTTGAGACTACGTAGTATGCAATTACGCAGTTCTAGGAGCCAAAGAGGCAAGTTGAGGAGATGGACACTGAGTGAACACATTGCATAGTTTTGGGAGTCAAGGGAGGCTAGGCCATTGCACAATTGTGTAGATCAAGAGCTTAATGGATGAGCTTGAGGCTATAGATTGTGAAGTTCGTAGTTAAGGCCATGCTAGGAGGATGATTTGCGCAATTATGGGACGCAAGGTCAGGCTTGAGCACTGAAGTTGCGAAATGTGTACTTTTGGGATTAATAATTGAGGTTGTGAAATGCGTAGTTATGGGCTTAAGCACTGAAGTTGTGAAATGAGTAGTCTTGGACTTAAGAACTGAATTTGCAAAATGTGCGGTTCTTGAGGGCTGGATGAGGTTAGGTTCTTGGGAATTTTTCGAAACTTGGCTAAGTGTAGGACCGAAGAGACTATTGTGAATAGTGATATGACTTGACTGTGATCACACAATTGAGACACTCTAACAACACAACAACATAGATCATCTAGAACACGTTATCAACATATTTCCCTCAATGTGACAACTTTGTGACAGCTTAACGACAAGTGCGACACTAAAAGTACACTTTGCGACGACCGTGATGACACTTGTGCAAAAGTATTTAAAACTTCTGGAATGAGTGTGAATGATGTTTACATGGTTAGACTAACTCATTCACACAAAGATGAGCCCTTGAAACCACTATTAATAGCATGCATACATTGTGCGAAAACTAACATGCAAAAAATACGCCAATTTCTAAAGTGTGAATGACTCTTGCGATATGTGAATGGCAGTGAAAGTAACATGTGCCAAAGAAAAATAACATGAAAATGACACTAATTAGAGTGAAGACAAGAAAAAGTGACAGTCGAAAGCATGAAAATTACACTCGTGAAAACAAAGTTGCATGAAGGCGACAGTTTGTAAAACTCACTACAATGGAAGAACAAACTCAACTAGAATGTGAGAAACTTCCATTGTTGGTGCGCACTGACTATAGACATGTATTGGACATCACTCAAGAACAGTCTTGATGGAACGTGTTATGCTTGTCCAAGATTGCATAAAAGGATGTGCTCATGAACTTGTTGTGAATTGAGCATGTGTGAGCAAGTGACTTCAACACTTCTGATCGAAGAAGGGAGATTAAAAGCATCAGCTGAGAAAGAAGTGACTATGGAATGACCGGTCACAAGATCCACACTAGGCTCCAAAATTTGAGTGTATGCAAAATTTTGGAGGGTGTTTGTCGCAGCAACAATAGAACCATTGCACTAGGTGTTTGCTTTTTGTTTGTTACTCTTTTCTCCTATCATCACCCTTTAGTCTATTGAGTCATCTTTGTCTTGACACCATTGTGCCCCCTAGGTGTCTGTCGTGGAGACTTCATGGCCTTTGAACCAATTTCCTTTAGGATATATTACTCATGCTCGTCAAGTTCGGACCCATCCTCCTAGTCCTGCATTGAGTCCCCATATTGATTCTAGTTCTTCTGATTCTTCCAAATTTTCCTCTGATTCTGCATCTTCCCAACCCCACACTACGACCATGTCAGGAACTAGTGTCGGTGGTGGAAACCAAGGTGGTAACCAAGGTCCTAACCAAGGAAAACCTACCGATGGAACCTCTGAAAGTATGGCCACTAATCTTCCCTTGCTTCCCTATATGGTTGGACTTAGCCTCCCTGATGTCAGCTACCTTATCAATGATCTCCTTCTCCGTGACCAGAGTTGACCTCCCATGCCTACCAATCTTCCTTATGGCATTCTCAAGTTTGAAGGTAATCTTGGAGAAGACCCCACCAATCATGTTCACTCTTTTCACATTTGGTGTTCATTAAATTCCATTACCGAAGACTCCATTCATCTTCGTCTCTTCCATTGCACCTTAACTGGAGCTAATTCCAAATGGTATGTGGACCAACTGCATGTCACCCATTCTACCTTTGTGACTCTTGTAAAATATTTCATTTCATATATCCAGTTACCTCTGTGATACGAAATGGGTACTAAACTCTTGACCTCTTTTCATCAAACTTCTTCCACCCACCTTTTTGACCATGTACAAGAATGGCACAAAAGGACGAGCATATGTCGAGCCCCGGAGTTTGAAGACTATGTATATATGGATTATTTTTTGAGAACCCTTTTGGCCTCCATTGGTAAATATGTCGCCTCTCACTTCCCTCAAAGTGAGGAAGAATCTCTTTAGATAGTTTCAAAATATGATCTCATATATGCCCAGTCATGTTATGTTTACACTGTCCTATCCGATTTGCCTCGGCCTAGTACTATTAATGCATGAGGGGAATCTCATGTGGCTGACGATATAATTGGATCTCTCTCCCACCATTAACCACCACCATATCTTCAACCTCCCATGATATGGTCAACCCCAGGGGGGACCAGTTTCACTTACACCTATCCCCCTTTTGATCCTTCGCGTGTCAACTCTTACCAAGGTACAATCACATCATATGCATTTCCATCCTCATCAGCTGATGCTAGGGCTAGTTTTTGCTCAACCTGGCTATCAAAATTTTCTTGTGAATCATTACTATCCTTGTGCACATCCTACCACTCCATCCCCACTAACACCAATGTCTCAACCTTCCCTACCTCCACCTCCTCTTCCATAACAACAACCACTTGCATAGAATCAAGTTTATGCTTAGCATAGTAATACAAATCCCACCAACCCCAAAGGAAGGAATGAAGGGAAGGGTAACCAAAATCATTAACCTCAAGGTAACCAAGGCAATCAAGTTCGACAACCTAATGCCCCTAAGGGTGATGAGCCTAATCTCGCAACCCAGCAATAGGTTGGACATCCAAAGAAGAAAAATACTCCTAGAACTAATAAACATTGTATTTGTTGTGGATTTTTTTTCCATTATACTCATGAATTTCCCCTTTTACCTCAGATGCTCTAGGCATGGGAAGATTAAGTAATTGCCTCTAGAGGACCTCATCTTATGTATCCACTTTCTCCTCCCTCTTCGTCACAACCAATAGTGCTAATTAATAAATTTCCTCATCAAGGATATGTGACTGCCCAACCCACCCAGAGTTTCGCAACCCGCCAACCTTCACAATATGGAAAAAATAATTACCAGATCCTCATGATGGATTATGAATAAATCAGCCTCTAGACTCCGTCACGACACTATGAAAAACCTCTTGATACGTCGATGAATGATTCCCAAATCAAAATTTCCACTGAGCCCTTGTCATCACCAAATGGTACCTTAAAAATCCCTCCGCCTAAGGTAGAGGTTCACCCCAAGATCACAAATGGTCCATTACGTCAAAATGTTGATTCTTCTAAAGTCACCCATACATAAAGCATAGTAGATGACTTGACGTAGTCTCATGTCGCCCTATCAACGCTGGAAATCCTCTAGACATGCCCATCCCAATGGAAATCTTAAATATCTAATTTGGGCACTATGGATCCCTTGATGATTGTATGATTGTCTTTGATGTTGATAAAGTAGAAAATCCCCTTATACCTTCATATGTTTCCTTTCAGATACCAGTCTCCATAAAAAAATTCCACTATTTAGAGGTGTATAATAGACAAAGGTGCCTCCACCTGTATGATGGTCGCTGGTGTCTAAAAGAAACTTGGTTCCCATGACCTATCACCATCCACTATCACTCTTAGTGCTTAGGATGGTCACCCCTCAGTTTATATCACAACTTCCCCATCACTATTGTTGGCAAGACGATCTTGATTGATATTGAAGTCATTGATGCCCCTTTAGATTATAACATCTTGGTGGGTCATAGATACACATATTCCATGTCAGTGGTCACATCCTCTGTCTTTAGCAAGATGTGATTCCCTCATAATGGAAATATCATCATTGTTGATCAGTTGACTTACTATGACCCCTAGTGGAAGACTTCCCCTCACTCAACTGTCTCATGGATGACTGGTAATAAGACCATTCCTACCCTAATTGATGTTTCCTCTGGGGTCTATAAAGATTCCACGCTGCTTAGGGATTATTATGGGCCACCACCTACCCCTTTAAACCATATCTCTTTGAGTGTTTGCACGCTTCAAGCATCACGATCCGCTAACAAGCGACTTGGTATGTCTTCCAAGCATCCAGCTCCTCTGCAACCCCCTTCTCCAAACACAACTCATCCTTCAGGTACAATTCCTTCGGGTTATTTTCCTTCCACTGGTATCTCCCTTGGTCCTTTCCATCCAGGAACTGTTCCTCCAAAAATCAACCACCCAGGAGCAGTTCCCCTATGTCATTACCCCTCTAGTCAGATACCTTTCTTATTCCCACCACCATGAATATTTTCTACCTTTGTCATGGCTATGTTGAGTCTACCTAACATCACTTTGGGGATCCCAGTATGGTACATTGATCCTCCCGCAAACACTCCCCCCAACCAACTCAAACTTTATGTAACTTTTTCTCCAGTTCAACCTCTTGTTCCCTCCCCTTCCTTTGCTTTAGGTCCACAATAACCTCAACAAGAAACCACTCTTGTTATGAAAGCATATGGTGAGGGGGGGAAAGCCAAAATAAAGAGAAACAAGGACAAGGCACCCCAAGCAACACCCACTCCTCCTAAAGCACTAAAGCCTTCTCCTCCATGTGCTTTGTTTGATGTTGGTTGGCATGCCACCAATAGCTATCTTGAGCTCCCTCATATTAATAATGTGGTCTCTGATACTTTTTCTGACCCTAACATTCCTAAGGTCCATGTTACCTTATCTGAGTCCACCAAAAATAAAAAACCTTACGCATGAATCACCCTTACGCTTTGTGTGATAAGTATGGACATTATTCCCATCATTGTCCCTATATCAAATATTTTCATGATACAATTCAAGTGCTTCATGAGTTAGATGTCACTCATAGTGATTATACTTCCCCTCCACTTATGATTTACATTCGCAAAGCTTCACCAGGACAAGAAGTTTCTCAACCCAACATCATTATTCCCCCTCTTGATGTCAAGATGATGGATATTTTCGTCCCTATTCTCTACCTGTCATCATCCATGGGATCAATCTATTTAGCATCTTTAGGAGATTCCTATTATGCTTCTTTCGAACCCTCTTCGAAGAAAACTTTGGTCTCAACATCCATAGATGACACATCTACTAGTCACCCGTCCAACCCTTCTAACGATGTGCATGTGAACCTTGTCCCCCATGATGATGATTTTTTCAATCACTTCTTACTTCGAACCCAATAATTCAAACCACATCCACCTTGTGGGTTGAGTTGTGTTATATTCTTTCCACGACTAGCCAACCTAGTTAACCGGGGGGTTAGAGAGGGGGTAGAGCCC